>JANGFJ010000150.1:0-15108 GCA_025758675.1 Naganishia antarctica | reverse complement strand
GCACATCTCAGTCACAACAGATCTCGCCTTGCCTTGCGCTCATTCAGCTTTCCGCAGAGTATCGCACTCAACGCAATCAGCTTGCACGGGACTTGTACAGCCGTCTTTGTCGCTGTTGCCGCTATCGCAGTCTTCCTGTTGGCGTCGATTCAGACGCTCGAGAGACTGAGTTTCGTCGGATGGGTCGGGTCAGGTGAGTGCACTCTGGTCGTTTACATGCGCATCGCTAATCCGCGTTTTCATGACAGCCTCCATTTTGGGAGCTCGTACGTCCCTCGTTACACGCTTGCTAAATCGACCATAACCTCTCTCTCGTGCACAGTCCTCCTCGTCACCATCGCCGTCGCGGTCACGGACAGACCAGCCGCAGCACCCCAGACAGGGCCGTTTGAAGTCAACGTCATCCTCTTTGGCAAGCCGTCGTTCGCATCAGCCATGGGCGCTGTAGGGCAGCTATTGTTTGCATGGGCTGGTACGCCAGCAATGTACGTCGTTGCTCGTGCATCTGGAAGAACCTTGTGCTGACGATCTCGATGGACAGGTTCGGGTTGATCGCAGAAATGAAAAGGCCGCAAGATTTCACGAAAGCGTTGTTGGCTTGTCAAGCAGTCATGATCTCCCTTTACCTGGTTAGATCTTCCCACTGTCCCTTCCTACTGTTCTGACAAGTGTCTCTTGGCAGGCCGTGGCCATCGTTGTCTACTACTACTGCGGGCAGTACGTCGCTTCCCCGGCTTTGGGGAGCGCTGGGCCGCTGATCAAGCGGATCGCGTATGGAATGTGAGTCGGCGTCGTCAAGGTCTTAGGTCTACGCGGTGCTGATATCTTCCGTGCGCAGCTCGTTACCTGCGTTGTTGGCTTCCAGCACAATTTACAGCAAGTCCCGTTGAATTTTGACAAAGTCATCGTCATCGCTTACCTCGTCTCCGCTCTTCCAGCTCATATGCCCGCAAAGTACATCTTTGTACGACTGTTGCGTGGCACGGACGACTTGTCAAAGAACACGAAGAAGCATTACATCGTTTGGTTCGCTTGTACTGCGGGCTGCACGCTGTTTTCCTACGTGATCGCCAGTGCTATCCCGGTCTTTAACGGGTAAGTCCCTGCGCTTTGCTTTGATCGCAGTTGCTAACGTCGACCTCTTCAGCTTGGTTGGCCTCGTAAGGGCTGTTTCTTGCAGGACCGTTGTCGAGCGCTGATGCGATGATATCTTCCCGTAATAGGTCGGCGCATTATTCGGTAGTATTTTATGCCTTTCCTTGGAGGTACGCAGTCAACAACCATCTCCCTGACTGGTGCTGACTCTGCGCCTCAAAACCTACAGGCAGCCATGTGGTTCTACGACTTCGAGCCTTATTGGCGCATCGACAAGACTTTGCGTTACCGACTGATGTTTGCCTGGGCCGCTTTCGTCGGTCTCGCCGGTATATTTATCTGTGGAGCCGGAGTGAGTCGCTTTTGCTTGTTCCCTGAATGAGGGGATGCTGATCGTGGTATTCGGAACAGACTTACGGATCCGTTGTGGATATCAAAACTACTTATGTTGAGAGTTCTACTAACCCGTGGAGCTGTACGTGTCCCGTTACTGCTATTCTCCGCTGTTTGCTTACGAGTCTCACCAATCACAACAGGTGCCGATAACTCTGGTTCAACGTGAGCCAAGCCATGATAGAGGGATTATGGTCACGCATTCAAAAAGCGCTCAGTGGTACGCCTTGACGCACAATATACCAAGACCGCATCGACGGCTCGTGGCGATCGGTCGATTGTATAGAGGTAGAGCATATAGCATATAGCATATATGACGGAATACTCAGAGTTCATGAGTATTGGTCTGTCACTCGCCCATGCCCTCGAGATCCAAACAACAGTCGCTACCTGTTCCTGTAGCCGCACAGATCCCTCGCCGACCGAAGTGCGACTTGGTCGCGACCATCGTTGGCCGTAGTCAAAGGCGTGTCGAGAATAGGATCGCCGTTTATGCAATACAAACCAAAAAGTATCTAGAACGGTCGATGTATCGCACTGCATCCTTGTCACATGGACCGGTAGACGAGAGTTCCCTCGAGAGTTCTTGGGCTTGTTCAGTAGCTTCTGGATCCCATCCTTGGGTGGACGAGTCAGACGTGGGTTTACTTTGGTTGAATCCGTCGTTCGCGGTTGGGAATGCTGTGGTTAAACCTGAGCGTTGTTCGAGTGCGATGCGTTTGGAGGTGATCATCACCTGTTCGAACACCCTCATTTTTCTGCGGTCGCGGAGATAGGTTAGAAAGGAGAAGGAGGGCGAGGGGGAGAAGGACTGACCGCTGACTATCCTCCATGTGCGTACTTACCTTCATCGCAGCCGCTCCGGGTTGAAAGGCACGAGCGCTGACACGACTGACGGAACATAGTGGTGAGGAGAACAAGATTGACACGAGATGCAAGCTCTTTATGTACTACTGTGTAGTCATTACTCCATCATTGGCAGTTCTCATTCGTCGTCCACTACAACAAACCGAAGCTGGAACGCGCCTTCCTCTTCTCATAGGGGTAGACGGTGTCGCATCCGGGCTGTTAGGCGCATTGCCATCTTTCATATCCTTGTGTCGTTCATAACGCTCCCACCTTTATTACCTTCGCCTTGGCAGCAACCTCTTCAGAGGCGGATGTAACGCCGGCTTGCAACTCACAGAAATACTCTTGCACGACGTTTGACGTTCGGAACGGCTCGGCTGCAAGTGAGGTTGCGAAGAGAGAGATCTCGGATGATGTCGGAGATCCGACGTCATCTGGTCGAGGTTTGAAGACTGATTCTAGTGCCGTGACTCGGCGTCGCTGTGACGAACCTCTTCGTTCGCCGTCATCCGTCTGGAAATATGCCTGTTGTGGATACCGGGTGCAAGTTACCAACTGACGAGGCGATACCCCTGCTTGCAATGTAGATGATGGACGCTTACTAGCAGAGTTGAACGCCCATTTCGCACATGCAAGGGAACCGCCGTCGTTCCAGCACCCAGGTAACTTGACTGCGCTATCAAACACCATTTGACCTCTGCGTTGCTTGAAGACTCTTCATCGGTAGCGAGATCTTGGTGGACTTCCAGCGACGGTGATACTTACGCACACGACGCCGAGCTTGGTGTTGTCCAAGTCGTTTCCTCGGACTGCGGAATCCGTCGGATCGCTACTGCCAGCTATACGACCGCTTCGGTTCCATGCGTCATATCCTGGAGGTCATTCCGCGTTCGTTTGCAGGAGGATGGTATCATCCTACACATCGACCGAATCACTTGACCGTATTTTCTCCAGTTCCCTGTTGAATGTTTGATTCGGTACACGATTCGCAGGTGCGGAATTCTGGCACGCAGAGTGACGTGGTGGACGTTGCACCGCCAGTTGGTTGCAAAATGGCCAAACCGAGCTCGAAGACGAAAGCGACGGAGTCGTCCGTTATCATCTACCTAACAATCAATAGGCACCACATCGCCGCCAACCACCTCGGAACCACTTCCTTTGCTGTAGACAAATCGCAACTCGGGCGGACCAATGCTCCGTCACTGACGCCGCCACCTTGATATCTTGCGCCCGAACGGACGTGAAGCCTCGCGGATACGGTCTGGTCCTATCACGAAGTTACGTATCACTGATGACTGCCGGACCAGCCCATCTGGCGTCACACGATCCACCGCACGCGATCGAAATCAAGCAAACCAACGTACCAAAGAACGTACGAACGGACCGAAAACAGTGAGCTCTCCCCCCGTGCCCATCGCCAGCCAAACGTCCAATTCTAATTTATGATATCACATACAGTTTAATACATCCCTTCCCAGGATCTACCACCTACTCCGCTCCGATCCGATCCGATCCATAGCCGATCCCATTTTCAAACCTTCCGAAGCCATTTGAATTCACCGCCACTTGCCAACCTCGACCTCAGCTTCCCCTCCAGAAGCAGCAGCCCCCCGTTCCCTCTCCAATAGCCTCTCGAATTCTTCCTGTTCCCGCTGACGTTCCGCTGCTGTCTCTGCTTCGATCTTTTGTTCGACAGATAGGCCGGGCGGGTATTTGGAGGCGGTGGTGGTGTTTGGTTCGAGGGGATTAGCACGGTTCGGGCGAGATGGTTGGTTGATGTTGGGTTGAGAGGAAGGGCGGGGAATATTCTTTTCACGCAGACGATCCCATGTGGTTGTTGTTTGAGATGTGATTCCTGCCGGATCGAGCGAACGTTCCCTCGAGATTTCTTGGGCCTGTTCCGTGGCCTCCGGGTCCCACTCTTGGCCGGACGAGTCAGACGTGGGTTTACTTTGATTGAATCCGTCGTTCGCGGTTGGGAACGCTGAGCCTGAGCGTTGTTCGAGCGCGAGTCGTTTGGAGGTGATCATCACCTGTTCAAAGACCCTCATTTTTCTGCGGTCGTGGAGAAAGGTTAGGAAGGGGAAGAAGGGTCAAGGAGGACAAGGACTGACCGCTGACTATCCTCCATGTGCGTAGAAACCTCCATCGCAGCCGCGGCTCCTACACGAAATTATGATAGAGGATTCCAATCGAAAACCCGAGAAAACTACCCGTGGAGGACATACCTCCAATTGTAAATCCCAAAAAACTGCCCGTGGAGGACATGAACGCAGCAGCCACCAACCTTGTAAGCACCGCCGGCCGGGGTCTCCGTCTCCCAAGAGTAAGATATACCGGTATCCCAACGAGTGAACCGAGGAATGCGGCGGTCGCCATTCCACGATACCCTTTCTTCAAGAGATCGACGTCGCTTTGTGTTATTTCGCCGTTCGCGATGCGTTCTGCGAGTAGGGCTTGGGTTGTCGGGAGGTCCATTGGATTGGTGGGGAGGAGAGGGGCGGACATTGTGCTTGCTGGGGGAAAGAGGTAAAAACGGGAAGAGGGAGAAGGAGGACAGGATTGAGTTGAAGATGATGACCGCCAAGGTGACGACGACATGACAAGACCCCACGATCGATCGCAACGGCCATAAATTCAGTTCTAAATTCCCAATTTCCCATTGAGTCGATCTTCACGCGTCGCCTGAGCCTCTGCAGCTCCCTCTTCGCGATTAAGGATCAAATCGCTCTAGCGTTGACCTTTACAACTCGTCTGTTCAGTCTAGATGACAATCCCTGATCTCTGCTGCAGACTGGTCGTTGTCTCAAGCCAACACTATGCGAGTCAGGAACACAGTCGACAATCGCAAACGCGTGCAGGCGATTTGCCACTGAAATACCCAGTTGGCGTATAGCAAACGCACGACGAATAGTGTTGCCCTCTAGACCTTCTAAAGCGATGTTATACACTGCGTTTACCGGCACAGCCACGAGGGAATCCAGATGGCATTGTGATGAGATGTCAGTGGAATGAAATGCAAAGGGTGAACACCGTTAGTCTATTGATCGGGTGTGTGGAACGCGACGCCCCATGTCCGGAACCACGGTTGATCAACCACCGTTATGCTGCGGATCTGTTACATTCATACACCTGCACCGCAGCCCCGTTCACCTGCTCGTTAGCTACCCTCGTCGTCATCACCGGCGCAACAGAAAAAGGGAAGGGATTGGACCCACCTCGGAGGTCTAAGCATTTGTCGCATTGCCGTTCGGATAGATCGGGGATCCTTCGCTGTTCGTTCCACCGCCGGGCACCTGGCAGGAGGGTGGGCCAGTAAAACGGGGTTAGTGCAGATCGCATGAGGGGAGAGGAACTATGGTGTACGTGATTCCGAGTCCTCGGGAGAGGGTCGTGCATCCTACCCACTACGGATCAGGTCCTGAAAACGGGACAAGGCCGGGACGACGTACGTAGTTGTGGCGGACAGGGGGTAACGCCGTTTGCGGATTCTTCTATGGGTGTTCGGGCGAGTGTGGTGCAATATGCTTGGTCCTGGCAAGATGTCGGCTGACAGAAGCCTGCGTCGAACCCCTCTGCGAGCAGAGAAATGAATGCGGATTAGCGCTGGTTGTGCGGAAGACAGGGGGGACTCACTTCGCGAGAGTTCGGGACAATGGCTATGCCGACGCTGAATCCTCGTTCGCTTGACTAAGGGGATCAGGTCAGAACGGGTGGACGTATCTACGGAAGAAGTAGGACGTACAAGCCAGTAGTTTCCGGACTGTTCGGACACCAGTCAGCGTACGCACAATTGAACGGAAAACGGGACCTACATTCAAATTCAGATAGATCAAACTTGCCCCTCTGTAAACGGAACCACCATCCCCGGTACTAGCAGCCACGAAGCCCGTGAAGATGTCGTAGAAACTCAAAGAGACGGATTGGTCGGATGAGAGTGGTGCAGGGTTTGCGATTCCGTAGCCTTTGCCGAGGAATTGAGGCTGGACGGTGAAGCCGCATTGGTTTAGGATCGTTACGGGGACGGATTGGCCGAGTGCTCTCGTGGTGAGGAGCGTGAATATGAGGAGGGGTAGCATGCTGAGATGGGATACGTTTCGTGTTGTGCTGCTTGAGATGAAACCGAGGAAGACGTGACCGAATCCGAAGTCAACGGTATATAGCGTTTGGAGTCACATCACCTGTCGGTCGTATACGTACCTTCTGCAGGAGGATCATGTAGCACTGCCTTTACGCCCGTCACAGGAACGCAGGGAGTTCTGTAACGGGGTGTAAGGAATATGACGGCAATGCCAAGAACAGGTATTCACTTTGACCGCTCATTCCTGTAGCAGAACCTCGGCGCCGAACTGGTAAACTAGACCATCTGTCTCCGTCTTCGGGACTATCTGTCAAGTTCGACTGCTGTTCAGCATAACCGGACCGAATGGGGAACGTAAGCTGATCCTGATTTGGCAGCTTTGGGATGATTTGGCGGTATATCGTTCAATCGGCTGTGATGGTTCTGCACGGCCTCGGAGGATGTTGCATGGCTTCCATATTCCAAGCCCAAGCCTGATGCGACTACGTCAGCGGACGACAAGCTGAACAGTGCACAGTAGCTGAACGATCAGATATATTAGCTGATCATGGAGACGAACGAAACGAGCTGCACCTCCGTCTGCGTCAGTTGTGGAATGCTGTTCCGCTCCCGACGTTGAACGAGTCAGGTCCCGCGAGCTGAATTGCCTGAATTGCCGGGCTATGCTGACGATAAGGGTTGCAGGGAGAGTGCGGGGAGGAGCGATGACATCTACCTGCCAATGCAGATCGACAATGATCTCCTGCGCGAGTTAGACAGACGACTATATCGATTTAGCTCACGGGATCATCACAAGTCGCTCCGGCTGAGTCTGGCTGATTGTCAAATAGCGCAATCAACCAATCCTGTCTATAACTTCGTTCCGGCTCGAGACACCTTTGAAACGCAAACCCGGTTTATCTATTGTTCTCGTTATCTGATAGAAATAGGCTACCTGGCGTTTCAGTAATGGAGATCCCTTCTTGTAGCTCTTCTTGTTCCTCTCATGCGACGACTTACGACTGACTGACGAGCTGACTGACGACAGCTCCTTGTCATGTCGTGATGATGGCCAGTCGCACGACAGGATACGGCAACCGCAATTTAAGAACCGAACGCATCTCGCGAGATCGGGAATCGGCGTCTATTCACGCGGAGGGATTTTCACCCGGTTTCGCAATTTGAGCCCAGCCTGCTGCCAAATTTGGAATCTCTTCCTTGACAGCCAACCGAACAGATCGTTTGGGCAAGAAATTTATAGTCGGTCGACGCGAGATGGCGGCGGAAGAATGGTCGATGGTTCTTGCCGCCGGGATGGTCGTTTTGGAAAGCTCGTTGGACAACCAAGCCTCGCCTCCTTCTCCGCAATTGGTCCTCTTCCACGAGCACGACAGCCAGAGCGGGCTAAAGCACGCAATCGTTCCTCGGGGGAAAGAATCGCGAGCTGTCGGCTTTTCGAACGAAGCTATAAACATGCTGTAGTCCTCAAAGCGATCGTCGTCGAAACTTTCAGAGCGATAACAACGTACAGCGTCAACTTTTTACAGGTCGATCACAAGGCGACCTGGCAGACGATTAAATCATACTTGAACCGTCTTCTCGTCAGGCATATCCCTGGACGAGCTAGTCCCTGAACCCAACCCTAAGCGCCCGACATGAACATTCAAGAAAAGTCAAAATCAGCTATACCCACGGACGAGGAGAAGAAGGGATCGCTCGAGGCTCAGCCGAACGAGTTGGTCGAGTCGGAACCATGGTCCGATGATAGTGAGTTTAACGCCTACCTCGTCGTTGCCATCGCTGAACATCGTTACTAGGCTCCTTCATCCAACGTCGCCACCTCCGATCCCGCCATGTCACGTTCATTGGTCTGGGCGGCGGTATCGGCGTAGGCCTCTTCGTCGGCGTAGGAGCTGGTCTACAGGCGGCCGGCCCTCTCGGACTCTTTTTGGCATTCGCGATCATGGGTGCCATCATGTGGGGGGTGTTGCAAGGCGCGGCGGAGATGGCAACGCTGATACCGACGGCTGGTGGGTTCCCCCACTTTGCGTCGAGGTTCATCGATCCCGCGGCTGGGTTTGCTTTGGGTTGGACGTGTGAGTGGCATTTTCTTGATATGTCAAAGCTTGCCGCTGACTCGCTATGTGTAATACTTGGAACAGATGCGATTGGGTTGGTATCTTGGTTGCGCTGGTTCGTACACAGCTAACGAATTTTTATATAGCTATGCCCTGTCCGTCGCCTCCGAGCTTTCCGCCTGCGCTCTTGTCATGAACTATTGGTCGAACTTGAACGCCGCCGTTTGGATCGCTGTCTTTTCCGTTCCCTTCCTCGCTGTCAACCTGATCGGCGTCAAGTATTACGGGGAGGCAGAGGTATTCACCTCGTGCCTGAAAGTGATCACCCTGGTCGGGTAAGTCGCTCTAGTTCTCATTCCAAGGCATTGCTGACATTTTTTATTCTAGTCTGATCATTTGCGGCTTGGTAATCGATCTGGGAGGCGCGCCCAATCACGAGAGGCTCGGGTTCAGGTATTGGAACAACCCCGGCGCGATGGTAGAGTTCCCAGGAGTAGGCGGTGGTTCCTTGGCTAGATTCCTGTCGTTTTTCAAGTAAGTTGAAGACCATACCCGCCTAGGAATCCAGATTGACGATTGGCCATCGTAGCGCGTTTATATCTGCTGCGTTCTCGGTAGGTACCCCCACAACCCGCTCCTCCCTTTAACGACGTTGAACACCAGCCTTCAAAACCCAGTTTACAGGAACTGAGAGCGTAATCTTGGCGGCAGGCGAGGCCACGAACCCGACAAAGCAGATTCCCAAGGCCGCAAAGCGGGTCATGTGGCGAATCATCATATTTTGTGCGTGATTCGTCCTTTCGCGCATAGCCGTCACTGAATAGCTTGTTTGTTGACAGATGTTCTTGGTGTGTTGATCATCGGCATGATGTGAGTAATTTGCGCTATCCGAGGGGCTGATGCTAACATTTCCCGCCCACAGCGTACCGTATACCGAACCGCGACTTTTGGGTGGAACCAGCAACGCCGCGTCCAGTCCTTGGGTTATTGCGATTGAGCGATCTGGGTAAACCATTATTACACATTTTCTAAATGCCGCTAATACCTCGTCGCAGCATCAAGGTCCTCCCCCACATCATCAACGCCGTCATTCTCACCTCCGCCTGGAGTGCAGGTAACACATATGTATGGGTCTCTAGTCGAACGCTCTACTCGCTCGCTCTGCAGAACCAGGCTCCTCGATTCCTCGCCAAGTTGACCAAGCAAGGTGTTCCCTGGGTTTGTGTTCTCGTTACTTGGACTGTCGGCTTGTTGTCGTTCTTGAGCGCAGGCAGTGGTGGTGCATCTGCTGCATTCCAATGGCTGCAGAACCTGACCGCTTTGGCAGCTCTGAACGCTTGGTGTGGGTCGCGTCTCTCGCAATATCTAGACGATATGCTGATATCGTACATAGGCCTCCTTGCGCTCGCTGCCGCTCGTATGCGCCAGGCGTTCATCAAACAAAAGATCCCCCTTGACAGCATGCCATTCAAAGCTCCCGGATCGCCATGGGTGCAATATACGTGCGCCCTGTTGTGCGCGATCATCATCGTCTGCTCGGGTTTCCCTGTCTTTATCAAGGGCAACTGGTCGACCGCCAGCTTCTTTGCAAGCTATATCAGTAAGACCTTCGGCAAGGGTACCGGTTCTTGGCTAACTTTTCGCCATTACAGGTCTTGGACTGCTCATTGTCCCCTGGATCGGATACAAGATCGTTCGGCGGTCCAAGTTTGTTCGTTCAGCAGACGCCGACCTTTACAACGGTCGTATCAAGCCTGGAGAGGAATTTGAAGAGTTACCTTCAACAAACGCATTCGGCCGATTCATGGACAAGTTGTTCTGATCATCCGACCCCTATTTGAATGGCGAACGGACTTCAATCCTCCCCTTCGACAAGTAAAACACAGACGACCCGCATAGATTTGACAGCAATAGATTTTGGGATATGCGTGCGTTGTTTCAACAAATTGTATAATACTCACATTACCGGGTTCCAACACCTATTGTATAACCTACTGTACTTATATCCTTACATGCATACAACGTTGCCCGTGACTTGTGGTGGAATGTGCGGTGCAACACTCTTTTCACTTCCGGTTCCTGATTGATCGCACTCAATGGCGCGAACAATGACGAGCACCTATCACGTCGTCAATGTCAATTGCTTCGATGCTACACGGGGATGGTACGACGAGGCTGTCGCAAGGAAGAGGGACTGGAGTACAAGCCAAAGGGACTCGGAGTGACCGTAGACATCTGCAGCAAACTTCGAAAGCGTAACCGTCAAGCTTGTGGTCTCCATGGGGTGAGCGGAATGTTGGTCTTCTCTGGAGATTTCAACTTCGTCGTCACTGTACACCTGTTTGCGGAAGTGGTGACATCAAAGGTACTATGTAATTTTGGCGAATTTGGCATACAACTGCTCTATCAAGGTCGGAGGCTTTGGTGACAGGTCGAATCTCACCGTCTTGGTTCTTTTCCTCGGATTAGGTGTCACCGGACTGCCATGCAAGTTGTCTAGTCGTCGAGGTCCACCTGATTGCCTGAGCTTGGTAGGTGTTTCGAACGGACTTTAGAGTTGACTTGTCCCATTCGAATGACTCCAAGGTGCGCGAAGCAGCGCACTGTACATGCGTTGGGCGATTCTGTAGGCGTACGAATGTGGAAAGGTGCTCGAAGGGGAGCTGGTCTCGCTCCAGATTCGGCGTTGCGTCCTGGAGAAGAAGGTACTCGGATCCAGCTCTGCGTTTTGAAGACGTCTGTTTCGAATCCACTACTAGCGTTCACCCGAGCAAGGTGAGATCTCTAGCGTCATTGATTTCTTGCGCATGACGGTCTTCTCGTTTGGTCGAAGATGGCAAGGGCGCGTCCTCATCGGGCAAGGGACAAGTCAAGGTCGATCTGGGTTGAGCGTTGCCGATGAAATTTTGTTCAAGGTGGTGACGGCGATAGGACCATTTCTAGAATCGCAAATGACGGCCAGCAAAGCCTAAAATGGCGGGGGAGCGAGACGTTCATCATCAAAGAGAGGGTTGTAGAAGGGTCTCAAGGCAACTTACGTTGTCGGAAGTGCCGATCGTCCTGAATGCTTGCAAATCACCGGAATTAGATAAAGTTCGCTAAAGGCACAGGACCAATCGTCAGCTCAAGAACACGTCGAGCACGAAAAGTATTGAACAGGTACTCGCCTTTAGTGGTTCGGTGGGTAGGGGTATGAGACTGGTAGAGCTCTCGAAGGTGATACACACCTTTGCCTCGTTGCTGTTCAAGCATGGTCGAATAGCATTGCCCAGAATCTAACCAGATAACCTCAACCGCAAAGTCAGTGTACGTCCGGAACAATTTCCTCGCGTCGGCTGAAACGTACGTTGTGCACCTCGTCAGCCTGCAAAAAGTTGACGTATGCCTGTTCCTGTTTCTCCGAAAGCTGAAGCGCGCCGCATGGAATAGTCTGGTATCACTCGGATGCACAAACCCTGCATCACGGCGGTCAGGAAAGATGATGATAGCCTAGACGACCCCAAGGTCAGCCGGAAGGGTTATTCGAGCAAGTCGGAGAACTTTACGAGGCCGTGCGGATCGAGGTATTTGCGGATGATTGAGTCAACTTCTACTTTTGTCTGAGGTCAAGGGACGAGACCGTTAGCGGCCAAACATGCGTTGGGACAAACAAGCACGGACGCTCACCTCGATACCTTCCCTGAGCCTATTCTGATCAAATTTCGGATCCAAGCCACCGACCTGTTACAGAGTTCCGGGGATCAGCTTTACCTATCAACAATATGACGCTCCTGTAAATCAGATACTCACCAGTAGATATCGCGAACTCCCATAAAACTGCTGCTCGGCGGGCAGATCACGTCCAACTTGGACCTTGCCCTCTTTCTTCCCACCGCTTCAGTCTCTGGTCGTCGTCTAGCAGAACCTCGAACACGGGCAATACCATCTTCTAGCGCATCTTTCCCCTCCGCAGCGGGAACTGGTCGCGCACCGAGGAGCTTGACAGACGGCTCGACGGACGGAAGTCGAGGGATATACTCGTCAACAGAGAAAGAATCGAAAGTCATCGTCTTCGCAAATACTTGGCAGTGTTCTTCGTCTTCTTGGTCGATTCGAGTAGCAGCGTGTTCTTTGGCGGTAGTCGAGTGGCGAGCGCATGTCGAAGAAGCCCGAAGCTTTCCGTCGTGTTCACTGCTATCTTCGTCATCCGGATCGTGCTCGTCGCCTTCGTCCAGCACCCCCAGCGACCCTTGATATCTGCCAGGTATCCTTCTCTTCGCAAGTCGCAATTTTGTACGCGCACTCCGTGTTCGAGGTCGGAATGAGCGAGCTTTGGGGAGGCGACCGGTGATCCAAAGGGAGATACGGACAAAAGACCGGAAGGAAGAAGTGTATGTTCGTATGCCGATGGATAACTATGAAGCGGTGCCTCTTCTCTCTGTTCTGGCCGTACCTCGGGATGCTCTAAGGCGCGCAACGGTGTTTGGAGAACGGGTTGAAGACGTCCGAATCTGAACCAGGGTTCGAGTCTGTTGTGGAAGGTGATGTATTCGGGAATCGAAAGACCGATGGCGAATAGAACGAGGTCGGGCGGGAACCAGTTGTGTTTGGAAGTGAGGTGGACCGAGCGAGGGTTGTCGATAGGCTGAGATTGTTTGCCTGGTGCTTGTGTGATGGTCGCCGCTCGACAAGGAGGAAGTGAGGGATTCCGTCTCGAAAAGCTTTGCTGCAGAGGTGCCATAGGGAGAAGGGGAGAGTTGAGTTGCGAGTGAGGATGGTCACAGTGGTGTCCGAGGAATCACGGGTCCTTTTGGTGGTCTGTATCTGTCGGGAGAAGTAGCGGTTCAGTGGAAAGGAATGATGAGTTCGGAAGACGCGCTTCGTGCTCACCGGGTGCTATCGGTCATACTTGCTGCGATGTCAAAAGATACTTACAGACGGACACACCTGTCAGGGCAGCGCAGAAGATTGATCAAGTATGTGAGGATATACGAGATGATGATGTTGGACTGCGCTGAATTCGCTTCCGGTAACAATCCTTGTTTACTTTGTGGTTGTTGGAGTCTTGGAGATATTACTTATGGAGGTTGGGATTCTGATACTTCACACTGAGTAGTTTCTCTGGAGCAGCTGTTCAGGGTATTCGGTCGCTGCATGGAATGCCCGCCACCCTCACCCTGGTGACAGGCACGAGGGATGAATGGTCGCTCCAATTCTGTCCAGTTGAGCAAGCAGCCTCGAGAAATCATGACTTATTCCTCCGCAAGGTCAAGTCAATTTACTGTGATGGACTGTATACATGCGGCCTGGTGCCCTGAGCCATCAGCTTGTGACTAGATGATGCCGTGATACATTCGAAATGAAGCACAGCGAGATTGTCAAACTGAAGGTCATGTGTTGTCCGCTACTTCTCTCCTCTTCTTGTCATTTGGGCTGCAGCAGCGCTCGTGTATGGTCAATGTTCTGTTCGCACGCGGACAGGAGACTGACAGTCTACAGAATCTACCATTGCTTCCGGCCTGTTTGAACGACTGCAAAAATCCAATGAGGTGAGAGGGTCCAGAGAAGGGCTGGAAGATCAGGGGGTCTGGGAGAAAAAGGTAAACCCGATGCGGGGTTCGAACCCGCGGCCGCACGATATACGATGAAGAGATCAAGGTAAGAGTCGTGCGCTCTACCGACTGAGCTAACCAGGCTGTTGGTGTGTGCCTGGGTGATTAATAGACATGATATCTTTTGAAATTTCTTCGCTTTTCAGTGCTATACCTGCTGGCGGAGGGCGTAAATCGCGCCTTACCATGTTTAGAGTTCGGCCTTACACACATAGCTCTTGCGGCAACGAGCGTTAAGAGACATTGAGCCAAGTCCCGACTAAAGCTCACCCCTTTGGGATAGTATCTGCAGATCATCATCATTTACAATGCTGTTATGACTAAATACATGCGGCTCTGGTTGCTGAAACACCGGTCTGACACCTATCTATATACTGGAGCTGGAAGGATCGAGAGAGTTGTATTCCTATTTCCTACAGACTAGAGACCCTCTAACGAACAGCTCATTCAATCATGTGTGCAGCCTTGACCCAACCAATGCGGGATATCTCCTTGATGGCGTCTATAACCGCCTCCCTTACGTCTTCGGGACATAACAAAAAGCGAATGCTGGACCTGATGGTGGAATACTTTGATTGTATAGCTTTTCCACGTGATCTACTAACTTCTTCGTGGCCTCGAGATAACGCTTTTGGGAGACCTTCTTCCAGAGTCTAAAGTTAGCTCCACGACCGCCGATTCGGATTGGTGGACCCCTGACGCTTTCCATTTTCCAGACAGGATCGTAGAACACGTAATACCCATTCTGACCAAATTTACAGCCGAAAACCATTGCATGTTTGCTCGCATTGAGAAGCCACACTTTGACTGTCAAGTCCCAGTCTTCCGGGTCCTCGGGCGGTAGTCGCAAGGTCAAACGTCCTTTGACGCTGTAATGAACGCCTTGAGCCACGAGCTCAGCCGTTGCAGTAGTATACGTTGAGGTGCCGATAGTTGAGGACGTCGCGGCCCCTCCGGATGCTGCGATGAGATGCGTTTTGTAAGAGGCTTGAATCGTTGTAGGCGATAGATATATAGTTGGTTGCGACTATGTTGCTATCGT
>JANGFJ010000149.1:0-46152 GCA_025758675.1 Naganishia antarctica | reverse complement strand
GCGCCGCAGGCTAGACTCCGTCTGTCGGACGCCGCGAGCGCAGCGAGACTACTCTCCGCCGCACGAGCCATTCGAACACACAACGCCTCTCGCAGCAGACTTGCGACCGAGAGCGTACTCGGCGAGCAAAACAAGAATTCATTCTTTGCGTTCATAGAGTCCGGCGGAAACCCTATCGGCCAAACTACCGACCATCCCGCTAACATCCCCCCTCTGCACAGCGTTCTTGTCGAAACCCACATCAAATCATGCCGCACCCGCTCTCCACGCTTATACAAACGCCTGATCTCGTCGGATCTTCAAGAACTCATCTCCACCGGGATGTTAACGGTGCGAGCGAAAATCGATGGGCCAGAAGTCCGTGATGATCCAGAGCGGTTGATCGCACGGATGGCAGAGGTTTGGGGGTTCTTTTGGGGATTGTTGCCCGTGAGTTGAAACTGAGCGCAGGAGCACGAATTCGCCTTTTCAGTGCATCAAGCACTTCGTGGATCGGCGACGGGGCGCAACACCGTGAAAGGCGGGACGCTACAAAATAAGCGAGGGCCAGATCGATGTTGTCCTCTTATCCCTGACAGCACGCTGCCAAACCCCCTAGATGAACGCCCGCTGACCCTGCGCGTCTCTAGACCCTTCAAGGCGTCTTCCTTCCGATATCACTGCTCGCCAACGACGATCAAGGACAGCCCCCGCTGGACACATCACCAGCATCCACATCGCCCAACGTCCGTCGGCTCCTCCTCTCGGGATTCCTGCTGCACATCCTGCTTCCGATTCTTCCCCTCTTGCTTGACGCCCTCGACCCGACACAATACACGACTGGCACAGCACCTGATGTTTCACCTTTCGACGATGGGTCGAATCCGTTTTCCCTCATAGGTCAGCGTCGATCCGTTCCTCTGGCAATGCCCACCTCGGACCACCTCGCGCGGATTAAACACATGAGCTTGATCCTTTCGACCCAATCCCGCGGATCCGATTTCTTCACGTTGACTGAACAAGGTCGGATACCCACCAGCGGAGAGGCCGGCTGGGACGACGGAGGGATCCTGGATTCTGCTCAGCGTGACCTCGACAACCGCCAAGCCGTACAGGACCTGCTGTGCGCGGTGGCGGAACTGAAGCAAGGCTACCCTGGCGCATCGCTGCTGTCCGCTCCCGGGGCCAGCTTCCAGAACACCGCCGGTGGTATACGAGCCGGAAGGGCAGCACACACAGCGAGCGTTTTCAGAAATCGAACGGAAAGTGAATGGAGAAAGCAGGCTCCGCCGGTACGCGGTCGCGAGTTTGTCTATGACGAAGATGCCGTCGATAGTAGCTCCGAGTTGGCCTCTGTTGCGCCATTCGATCGGTCCTCGAGGCACTCTATCGTTTCCGACACCGAGGGTTATTCGGATGGCGATGGCGACGGCTTTCAGCCATCAGGCACGACGACGCGTGGACAAGATTCGACGACACGGAGGCCTTCGGCCGTAAGCCAAGCAACGATGGGTGCAAGGCGGGGAGGGAGGGCATAGAGCGCGTTCTTCCACGATGGAGAGAATCTTCGAACCAACAATGTCAAGGACATTTCATACAGTTGTATTCCATTCTTCATTTGCAGCGTTGTAAATATCTCATACAAGATGGATTCGGTGCATTATGGTTCACACACTTCTCGCGAATTATATACGTAGTTCCACCTCCACACGATAGGACGCATCTAGTGCTTGCTGGAGTGCATCTTGGATTTGATCTGAAAGGCAACAGTCAGCACGTCGCCTCGCCCGGACACTCGCAGGACTCACCTTTTCCAAGAAACTTCGCTTGCTGCCACCCTGTCCTGAACTACCCGTTCGTGCATGTTGGGAAGGCACGTATGCACCCCCGCCACCTGGCACCATGCCTTCTCCCTGTCCCGGAATCGCAGAGCTATCCGTCTTGGGTGCTTCTTTGGCTGCGGCGGAACTGGCGGGCTTGTCAAGTGTGCCATGACCGACGGCCGCAAACTCTTCCCTGACAGTCTTGTGGGGTTCCGAGTTGGCTGTGGTCTGGTCTCGACCGCCGACGGCGCCAGTTTCATCTCCGGGAGCTCGAGTCGCCGTATTGGTCGATGTCGAGTGACCGGTCGGAGTCGATTGACCGACATTGAGAGCACTGGATTCGGGAGTCTTGGGGAGGTCTGTTTCGCGAGATGGTCAGAGAGATGAATACGAACCTCAACGACTCTACTCACCCTTTGCAGTCACAGCGGCCAAGCTATACCCACCGGAAAGCTGCTTCTCTTGCTGCTCATGGTGCATGTTGCCCTCCCTGCCGTGAATGATCGCCGTGGTCGAGGCATGCGAGTCCAGACGACCAGGCTTGGGCGCCTGGAACCTCGCGGCATCCAAAGCCGGGTTGAATGCCGTGTTGTACGGCGTTTCAGCCCCGAGAGTTGATCCCGGTGTGTTGGCTCCAGAGTCCTTGGACTCATAGGTCGAGTCAAAGGAGGAAGGACCTCGGCTGTGTTCCAAAGCGGGGGCGGAAGGACCAGTAGTGTTCTCGGAAGGTGCGGCGACCGTTACGGGTTCTCGAGGCAATGCGGCGGGGATCTTTCCAGGCAAAACTGGGTTGTGAGATTCATCCGTCTGGACATGCGAGCTGAGAGGGGTCGAACCGACTATGACACCGAGCGGAGGAGCGAGGTCGTATAGCGGTCCCGAGCCCGTTCCAGAGTGCGTCGTTGTGGTAGTCGTACTCGACGAAAAGCCAGTAGTGGAAGGCTGGGAGGTACCGGTGCTGTAGGATTCCTCAGGCCGAGTGATGCCAGTCGACGCGGACGAGGTGTGTGCACCACCGGTGGATTCCTCTCGAGTAGACGAGTGAGACGACACGTCTTGCGTCTTGCCCAGTGCGGAAGAACCAGAAAGACCACCGAGCTCGTAGCTACCCGTTTGAGGCAACCTGTCTCCCGAAACACGAGAAACACCGGCAACGCCAGCGCCCTGGGTCGCACCACTCAAATCCGCCGCGGGGCCGGAAGGTGCGTAACCTTCCCTCGAGGAAGAGTGTTCGGTTGAATCGCCGGTAGGGTGTTCGTGCTTGTTTGCGCCGGCCTTGATAATCTCGGTCAGAGATCGATGAGAACCTTCGTACGTCTCGTCGCCGTGTCCGTGTCCGTGGTGGGGGAACGAAGATGTCTGCTGGGCACCGGAAAGCGCAATGGTGGGACCGGAAGGTGCGTAACCTTCGTGTGCGCCGGTTGAAGCGCTACCAACTTGATCCGAGCCGATACCACTCGAGGTGACATTCTTCACGTCGTTGTCACTCCTCTGAGAGACATCGTTGACGTCACGTTCACTTCTCTCAGAGAAAGCCAAAGTCCTCGTCTGGGGGATTCCCCTTCCATTGGAGGTATATACATCCTCCTCTCCTTGTTCGGCCTTGACAGCTCGCTCCTCGGGCAAGACAGCGACACCAGTGGCAAACTTGCTTCCCGGCAAGGCACCGATTCCATCGGCATGTTCACCAGGGTGGGCACCCGTAGTTTCCTCGCTTGGGAGGGAAGTGTGCGTGGTGTTGTGTACGTTGGGGTTGACCGAGTGGCCTCCGAATTCTACACATCGGATGGTTAGTCTTGTATGCGCTTTGCAGGAAAGGAGGGATACGTACCAGCTACCTGATTGACTGCTCGTTCGCCGTAACCTTCCAAGGTTCCTCTCCAAGTTTGGCTGCTAGGTGGAGCCTTGGCACCCGTCGCCGTGGTAGATTCACCCCGAACGGCATTGTACGCTTGCTCGGCTTTGGATTGAGTCGCGCCTAGCAATTCCTGCGCCATGTTCTTTGCCTGATCAACGACGGATTCTACATATAGACGACATTAGCGTGCCGTACGTTGCATCGCAAGAGTCTGAACAAACCTTGATGGGCCTGAGGCGTGACCGCGTGATGAGCCTGAGGCGCAGCGACACTCCTCGTACCTTCCGCTTCAGTCCCAACATTCGACACTTCACCATGTTGAACGCCTCCGAATCCAGGCAGATGCAGATTGCCCAACATCCCACGAGCCTGTTCGACCAGTCCTTGCCCCGCCTGCGCCAGAGTCTCGGCTGCATGGGACGTGGTGTCCCGGACGGCTGTAGTGGCGTTTGCGGTTGTTTCGTACGCTGTGGAGCCAACGACAGCAGCCGTGTTTCCGACGACAGCACCGGCATTCGCCGTTGTGTCGTAAACTGCGGAGCCAACGACAGCAGCCGTGTTTCCGACGACAGCGCCTGCATTCGCGGTGCTCTCATAGACTTGGGATCCGACATTCGCAGCAGTGTTCCCAACGACAGCACCAGCATTCGCGGTCGTCTCATAAACCTGCGAACCAACATTCGCCGCAGTATTCCCCGCAGAAGACGCAACATTCCCCGTCGTCTCCCTCACATCCGCAACACTCGGAAGCCCCGCTCCAACAGTCGTCGTCGTCGAGGCCTGTTGTCCCGGCTGCGGATGGTTCGAGATCTTGTCCACGAGTGATTTGGGCAGGATTCCGAATGCTGTTCGACCGACTTCGTGTAGGGCCGTGGTTACGTCTTCCGAGAGGGAGGAATCGGTGTGTGGGGAGGCAGCGGCGCCTTGGGTTTTCAGAACGGCTATTCAGGAATATAGGGATGATCAGTTTTCACGATCGGATTCAGGCGCACGAAAGACTCACCTCCCCATCCACCAGGCAACTCGTTACCGGGCGTGGTTGAACCGGTCAGGGTCCTCTGATCGGAAGTCAAGAACCCAGGCGTATGTTCCGGGTTAAAAGGGTTGTGCGAAGGCAGTTGTCCGGCGACGGATGTCGCAAATGGTTGGGCGGAAAGATCCGGAACGGTCATTAGCTGTGCCACGGGGACTGCAGTCGTCAATGTCTGTGCAGGTGAGAGACCGGTAGGTGCAACGACAGCAAATCCGCTGACGAGCATAGCTGGTTCCGTGAATCCCCCAGTTTGGGCAGTCGCAGAAATCGGAACGGCATGGGGGACGCCAGCTGCGGTGGTATGTAATCCGGGGGTAGGCTCCTGGACCACAACCGGACGAGTAGAAATCACCGGAACAGAAGTCTGCGCGAGTTCTTGGTCGACCGTTTGGGTTTGTGCTTGGGTTCTCGCGAGGAGTTGAGCGGCGGCTTGTTCCCTCCCGCTGAGCTGTGAGAGATCATCCGCCGTCGTCCGGGGGGAATCCGAAAGGCCTGTTCCGTTGTTATTCAACGCTGCCAGGGTGTCGTGGGACCACTCCGAGGCGGGTGTGGATACTGTGTCTTGGGGATTCATTGTTGATGGGATATGGATTGGCACCAAAGGGAATAGGAGAGAATGAGCCCGCTCATCGGCGTTATATACCTGCCCTCCCTCCACTGATCCACTGACGTCATATGCCCGCATTCAGAATCCAGGCAAGTCCGCGCTAGGAGGGGGAGCACGCGAGGGTGGACTGTTACGTAAGCCGTGATGCCAGTCACTCGGTCGCAGTTTCAGTATCATCCCAGTCAGTAGAGCTCAGAGCGGCAGATAGATGATGGATCTGAGAGCCGACTCACCTGTGGGATACCGGTCGTCCGTCGCAAAACGTACTGAGTTTGGGAGGCCAGACCGGGCGGACACAGCTGTGGAACTGGTCTATGATTCCCAATCTTCGCCTCGTGGTATGATCACAAAACGCGTTATTACCTTACTATAGCACAGTGGGTCCTGAGGGAACATTTCACATCTACAAGAGGGGTTCCGCCGATTGGGTCGCCCCAAGAACCGGACAGTTGGCGATCTACTTCAGAGTCTCATTAATATCATCTTCGGTCGTATGCTTGAGTGCTTGGCTACAACTACAGGGGCCACTTCGCGCCAGTACTTTCCAGAGGCTACATACGCCACATGACTCGTTGTTGGAATGCTGCGGACTCGGGGTGACCGATGACGGAGAAGTGGAAGGTGCAAGCGCCTCCAGATTGGAGAACACAATGTCGAACGCTTGGCGAGACGCGAGACGATACCGACCTCTCCGGAAGGATGTTCAGTCCGCTTGGGTAGCCGCTTACAAGCGTGTTGGAAACATTGGTGGACCAGCTGTCGTAAAAGCTGTATTCTGGGGCTCGGTATCTGACACCACCAGGCACTTCTTCATTCGGTACCACGCACGCGCTCTCCGACCTCGCTCTCAACCTCGTTGGTTCCTGGTTTTCCGGCTGTCGATCATGTTCGTCCAGGACCTTACATAAAAGCTGTCGGTAGCGCTTGTTCCATATTGCCTTTGGCTGTCCGTCTCGTTCCAAATACCTATCATTAAAGATTCTCCATTGTCGCGCCCAGTCCCTCACCAAATCACTCCCTATAATACGTCTGTCCTTATCATAGCTATCGACGACGGCGGTCTGGGCCCGTCCCAGAGTCTTGATTCTCCACCCCTCATCACCAAGCTCAGGAAACTCGTTCTTCAATCGTGTCCAAGCTTCGGCGTAGATTTCGTAATCCTGCTCTCGTGTATTGACAAGACCAGAGCGTGAAGGAATCTCTCCATGATCGAGTGTTCTCCCCGTTGATCGATACCTTGTACCTTGGTCCATAGCGCGACAGTCAACTCGAGGAAATAGGGGCAGATGCACTCAGCTATAATGCGGCGAATGGGCGATGCGTGGGTCGTCAACCGCTGGCTTGTGGGCCGAATCCTCGACGCTGGGAGAGTGGAGACCACACAAACCAACATCAGCGAGTAGTGCGTCTCCTCTTGTCTTCCGAGCTAGTATGTACCGAAGAACCTGCTACCGATGACTTCCTTTCTAGGCCGGTCCCGTTCCTTTGCGTAACCCCTCAAGCTTCAAAAGCCGATTGACTAGGGGTTGCGGTGGGGCAAGAAACGCTGCTCAAGTGGGACCTTTTGTGGTGAGCGAATGCTCGTGGTTCCAATCAGGTGTATCCGGAGGAACTCATGGTGTAGCTTATACATAGTGCAGTTCACGACGTTCAGGAGGTGGAAGGTCAACAAGGGGCTCGGCACATCGACCCCATGGACGTTGCTGAATCTGGTACGCATGGTGCGACTGACTCTCTATACTTTAATCTGCAGAGCGTTTTGTTCTGCTATTCATTCAGCTCCTCCGTATGTTGGGCTCGGTGTAATACCTACCGGGGTTTAAAGGTTCAAAGGTCTCCCAAGGCCCTAGGGAGCAGGCGTACGGGCGCTGAGCGCCCTACTTGTACTTATATCGTAAACGTCTGTTGCGCTGCTTGGAGGAGATTTGAAGGAGGCTTGGCAGTTTGCCCCTCGCTATTGGTTGAGTTGCCCCATCCAGCCCATCCTGACTTTCAAAGGGTGCTCACTTCCAACTCACCTGGCAAATATACGCTTTTCTTCCGTCGGTCTAATCCTGTACCTCCACACTGACGACTGTGACCTGTGTTGCAGGAAAGCTTCGTATCATTTGGCCTATTCCAAGCCTCCGAACAGGGCAACGGCCATCTGAGGCTGTTTGCGACAAAATGGGCCAACCAAGTTACCAAGCCATTGTTTCAAAGAGGACCCGAGAAGCAGCGGAGATCAACATCCGTGCGACGTCAGATCGCTGTTGGGATGAGACTACGTATCATATAGTAGGGGCCCGGGGTGGCAACATTGCTAGTGCTGGATCTAGACTATACATCTGCGCGTCCCTCCCATACTACTCTATACCATGAGCTTATCCACAAATCCAGACGATAGGTTGCAGACTCCTCCACCAAACTAGATACAAACTAGATTATACGTTGAGTAATTCCTTCCATTCTCGAGGACGGAAATGTTGAACGGAATGCGATCACACACTCACGCCTCGTTGGGAGCACCGTGACTGGAAGCGGTCGAAGTGTCCTGGTAGAGGCCGCTACAGATTCGATCCAACAGCATGCTGAGTGCGTCCTCATCTTTCTCCTTGCTCAGCCCCTGGAGCAGGCTCCCATTCAGTGACAGGGATTCGGAATCGAGACGACCGTCACTGACGAAAAGGCTCCATTCAGTGTGGCGGTCCATGTAACCGCCTTCCGGATGTTCTTCGTATAGTGACTCTTTCTCTCCACTTGAAAGTCTACTGATGGTCGGGTCCTCGGCGACTTGTACATCGTGTTCTTTCAGCCCGTGTAAGAGCAACTCTTTGAAGCGGGCGTTCAATTTCTCCTCCAACGACTTATTTGCTTCTCCCTCCATGACTATCCTCCATTCTCTCCTCCAAACCCTTACAGCCGCAGGCCCGTCGGGACCTCCTTCTTCGAAAACGGACCTTTTAGTTCTCGCTTGTCCTACAACGACTGCCCTCCTCCATCCTTGGTCCTTCGGCTCCGGAAACTCTTTCTTCAAACTCGCCCACGCCTCCGAGTATATATCCTCCTCGTGCTTTCGCTTGTTGAGAAGACCGGATTTAGGGATGTACTCGGACTCGTCAACTCTATCGCTCGGTAAAGTTGACTTATCTGTTCCATGCGTTGACATTCTGAAGGCAAGATTCAATTGGCAACGTGTCGCGGGGTTTCGCTGTTGAACTGACGAAGAAGATCAAAGAGGAATGGTTATTACTGGATTACTGAAACTTGGTCGACTAGAGACCAGACGAGGTGGATCCTCTGCTTATATCCTTTTCCAGTCGCATGTTCCTCAAGCCAGTGTCTGCGTTGAAGAAAACCGAAGGCAACCCGACATCCTGGAACCGAGTGCCAAACTTGCTCCTCCTTTTACCGTCGCGTCCTGAAAAAGACCGCATTTGCAGATTCTTCAGGTTTAGGTCTTGCAGCGCCGATACTGGGAAGCGCTGGCGTTGGGAGCGGTAAGGCAGAATTCGAAGACAGCGAGTGGGGCGTTCGGTGGGAGTATTCAGACGAAAAGTAGACGTGGACAACATGCGCGGGTCCCCCTTGATCGCGAATCAGCAAATGCACACGCCACCTTACAAATGCGCCCTTCCACGTAAGTAAAGCGTGAGAGGTGCACTGAGTTAGCTCACGATAATGGCTCCCTCCCTGGATGGGTCATCACAGGGCGCCAACCGGCGTTTAGAGCGAAAGCTCAGCTGAGACGATCACTCCACAACAGAGATGCTCTCTCTATCACTAGCCCCTAAGCTATCATTCGAGTACCACTTAGTTAGTAAGCTGATTTAGAGGGCTCGTCACCTCCGTTAGATACAGAGATGGTGCAAAACGTAGTCAAGCAGCCATTTTGGATCTGGTATGTCTTCATCCGGGTCATCATTTGATTGAGGGGACGCGCGCAATCAAGGACCACAACTCGAAGCAACGTGCATCAAAATTTGTTTTCATCGCATGTTCACAGATATAGCCGCACATGCGGGAGATGTTGCGTAACAAACAGCAAAGTGTCGTCGGTCAGTGTCTGGAGCCAAGCCGGCAAACACTGATCGCGTGAAGGACGTAGATGCCATGCCATTGCAGTATTAGACGAATACAAAATAAAATGTTACACCATGACAGCAGTCATGTTTTTCTCTGATAATCCTGAACCACACTGCCTCCGCGGTATGTCACCGCTCACTCCTCCATTGCATCATCGCTGTCATCATCATCATCGCTATCTTCACCTTCAGCCACCTTCAATGTCTCTAGATCAAAGTCTTGGTCGGCACCTGACAGACACAAACAATTAGCTATCACCGAGATCCGAAAACTTTTCCACAAAAACTCACCCATATATGAATCACAGATGAGATACAGCTTGAGCTTGTGTTCACCCTGAGGCAGTGTAAACTGCAGTTTTGTCGTAAGCTGTTGCTTGACGGTGACCTTCTTGATACCGTACAGCGCCCGCTTCGTAGCGTCACCAACGACAAGCCACCAGTTGACCATCTTCTTTCCAGGATAGTATGGCGCATCGGCTGTCTGGTCATCCTCCTCATCCTCGTCCACGTCACGTGCAAGTTTGACTTTCATGGTGATAGGGTCACCAGCGGTCAAGTCATCGGCATCCTCGATTTCGTGTTCGACTTCTATGTTGGGGTAAGAGTTGACAAACTTGGCGACTCGAGCCCTAAGAGATGGACGGGCGTCAGTGGCGGGTTCAACAACGCATGTACCTTACTCACATTTGCTTGTCATTCATGCGTAACAGGTCATTTCTCTGATCGTCTTCGAGCTCCATAATGTCATAGACTGAATCCACGTTGGCGGCCTTGCATCTTTCCAGCACGTCCCGATCAAAGTATGGCACCTGCTTGAGAGGGGAATCTGAATCCCATACGGCCTGAACGCACATCTGCGACAAGTCCATCGCGCCCAGAGCATTCAGGTACGAGTTGGAAGACATGACGTCCACGCAGGCCGATAGCAAGTTGATAACCTTGCCGAGAACCACACCTTGGTCAATAGCCAAATCCGGCGGCAATGTCATGCGTGAGAAGTGCGCCTGCAAGAGCAGGAACGTTTTGAAATGCGGACTGTTGTAGTCGACCACTTCGAGCTTCACGGGTACCCGTTCGTAGATCCGTCGAAGCAAAAGGTCTTCGTGATGCCGAATGGGAATAGACTCGAACTCTGCTGCAGACGAAACGATTTCTAAAAGGCCCTTGAGCTTGGTTCGTTCCTTGAGGGAAAGACTGAACGTCTCGACCGTAAGGTAGGAGATGTAGTAGAATGAACAAATCATACCCAAGTTGATGGCGGCCAAGTCCATTTCGTCTTCGATGGTGATACACTTCTTGTCGGCAAGATCCGCAAGAGTGGTTTCGACCAATTCACTAAGATGGTCGGACAAATGTCGATGTGTCGTGCCTTGCAAATTGTAGAATCCAGGATTCTGCGTCATTCGTCGATAGAACCAAGTCCAGGTGCACCAATCGACGGCGTCCTGCTTGTTTTCGATCGTCTTGGCAACGATTTCGGCGTTAAAGTGATCCCACAAGTTGTTCGGCAGCATCGATTCAACGGGCAAGGCTTCGTTTAAGAATTTTTTGAAAAAGTCCTTTCTTGTCTGTTGACACATGAGAACACACCGACTGCTCTGATCAACAGTGGGTCGACAGGCTTTGCCCATCATCTGCAAAACATCCGCGATGGCGTAGTCCACGTATCGGTGCTCTCGACCCTCGTAGTGCTGAACACCCATGATGATTACCATGTAAGCGGAAACAGGAAGACTCCAGGCGGTATCTTTCGAGGCTATGAGAACCTTGATCGCTCCAGCCTTGTAAAGGTTGGTGACGATTCGTTTGTCCTGCTTGCTCAAGGCTTCATGGTAGAAACCGATACCGTATTTGAGGGTCTCGACGAGATCCTGATCATGCACATGTTCCAGATGTGGTTGCAATTCTTCGTCGTCGACATTTAAGAATCTCTTCTCGTTTTCGTCTGCAAGGCAGTATGTCAGGATGTCGTTGGCGGTGAGTTTGCACTGCTTTCTGGACGGCACGAAGAGTATACTTGGTCGTCCTTGAGCGTATTCAACCAGAGCGAGGTACGCCGGTTTTGCCATAGAGATCATCAATGACGGGAAATGAGGAACGTTGAAGCTTTGCAGGTGGACTTCCAGAGGCAAAGGTCGTGTGGTCGGGGCAAAGTTGAAGACGGTTGATGCAGTTGCGCCCATCCAGTCGCCGAGATCCCGAGCGTTGGAGAGGGACACACTGAGACCGACTATTCGCGTCTTCACTTCCGTTTGAGCAGAGACGTAGCGGGTTCGAGAGATGATGACTTCATACGTGGCACCAACATCTCCGCTACCGATCAGCTGCAGATCATCGGCAATCAAAAGGCCAATGTTCTGGACATCCTTTCTTCGCTTCCATCCACGGGAGAGGGCGTCCCACTACGGAGAGATAAAAGTTAGCTTGGTGGGGGGACACGCCAATGACTGGACGTACCTGACTTGGAGTGCAGACGACAACATCCGCCTTTCGCAGTAATGCCAAGTCCCCCGTCGTTTCTCCGGTCAGGGCGAGAACTTCCTTGCCACCCTGGATTTCGCCAAACCTTTCCTTCCATTCGGCCACCCGTAGATCAACCATTTCCTGATAAGGTTCGATGCAAACTGCACGAGCCGCTTCAGGCTTCGACCAGAGTCGCATCAATGCGAATTCTGCGCACACGGTCTTTCCGCTACCAGTCGGCGCGCCGACAAACACGTTGTCATCGGTCGAATATAGAGCATGGAACACTTGGTTCTGGATCTTGTTGAAGGTATTGAAGTGATCGTGATAGACCGACTCGAATTCCTTGTTGTGCAAAGCGGAGACAGGCAGGGGAGCGAGATCCAAGAGCGCAGTATGGGGCGGGAATGGTTCCGGTCGAATCAGGTGCTGGAATGACAGCGGCAACCGCGTTTCAGACTGCAGCCACCTGTCGGAAACGATGGTGATGTAGTAGTTTGGCGGGAGAGGGTCTGCAATGGGCACAGTTAAGGTGACCGTGTGCTCCTCCTCTGCGTAACGTTGACGGAGCGAGAACGAATCGTGGTATAGAATGTGTTCGCCATCCACGTCTTCGACCATGATCCAGAATAGTTGACTGTTGTCATGCTGCCTCTCGTCCCACTCGAAGTCGGGGATGATGGTCAACACGATCCGAATCAACGAACGAGTAATCGGTTGAACAAGGGCTTGAAGCTCGAGTTTAGGGAACATGTGTACCAGACGATGAATTCGCTTGCCTTCGTTGGGCAAACCGACTAGTTCACCCAGCTCGGAGGGCTCCAGATCAAAGTATCGGTACCAGGGGAACTCCTTTCGCTCTGCTTTGTAAACGACGTTGGCGGGCACGCCCTTGAACTGCCGGAGAGGCGACATCGACTTCCACATCCTCCGTTCAATCATTTTGCAGATGTCCAGGGCAGTCTTGGTCGGGGCGGCCCATCCGCGCTTCAAACACATCTCGAAAATGGCTCGCATAATTCGACCGGCGGACTGCTGGACGAAAACCATATCTGCCACAATGGTGAAACCATCAAGCTTGAGACCAGAGATGTATGCCTGTAGAAGAACGTTGACTTTGGCGGTGGATTCGTCAACGCTTTCCTTGACAGGAATGGGAACACGCTCGAGCAGTTTCGAGAGCTCGAGCTTCTCTTCTTGTCGAACGGGAATAAGCTTGAACTCGTTGGAAAGCGCAAATACACGGAAAAAGTCGATAATGTTCATGTTGGGTCGCAAATGCTGGTTGTAGGTTGCCATCGAGTTGTAGGCGATGTAGAAGTGAGAAGCGATTCGTCCCAATTCGGTGCTTTGCATGACGCCGGACTTTCGGTCATATCTGATCAAACCCGTCTTTTCGAGAGTGACAGCAGCGGTGTGGATGAGATCGGCTGCAGTACGTGTCAGCAGAAGGTTATATCTCGGTTACCAATATGAAAGCTCACCTCTCTTTTGCACCAAGGGAGCATCTCCCTCCATGTAGTCCGCGCCTACATTGTACAAAGCGGGTGAAGCGAGCATTCGCACATACCTGAGGCATAGCGTAGTTCGAAGATTAGGTGTGGGCTAAGAGAACCACGAGGGACCACTCACAAATAGGTGTAACCCAGCCACTGAACGGCTTCATCGCGGTTCCTGATCGTGCCCAAGACCACTTCGGCGTTGAGGTTATCAACCAACTTTGATACGTATTGCGATTCAATGGGCAATTGCTGATTCATCAAACTCGTGTAGTATTGCAATTCCGAGTGATTGGTTATAATGATACCCTCACCGTACTGATCGTATTGCGGTCGACCGGCACGACCGAGCATTTGCAAGACATCCTGAGGTGAAAGCTCGGCCCATCGACCCTTTTCGGGGTTGTATACTTGCGTGCCCTTCAAGATGACAGCATGCGCTGGCAAATTGACACCCCAGGCCAAGGTGGCGGTACAGACGAGGACTTTGATGTGTCGATCGTTGAACAAATCTTCAACGGTTCCACGGTCAAGCTTGTTCATACCGGCGTGATGGATACCGAACCCGAAAGCCAGAAGATCCTTGAGGTTGGGGTCGGAAATGTTGGCAGTTTCCTGCTCAAGAATCACTCGACTTGCGCCAGTGGGGTTGATGAACTGAGTTTGCTGCTCCTTTTCGAGAGCCATGTCTCGCAAGAATTTGGCAGTCTTGGCTGTTTCCTTCCGCGAATGAACAAAGACCATGACAGGGTTGTCTTTGCTAACTTGATCCAAAACCTTTTCGTAACAGACCTCGTTCATGACTTGGAATCGCTTGATGGCCTTTTTTTCCGTAATACCGACGAATTGCTGCTGAAGCGGACAAGGTCGGTACGAAGCGTCAAAGTAGAACAATCCCTTGTTGACATCAACCCGAAGGAAAGCGGCAACATCCTTGTAGTTGGGCAAGGTTGCGGAAAGACCGACGATTCGGACGAAATCTTGTGTTTGTTCCGTCCTTCGGATAGTCCGTGCAATAATACTTTCGAGAACCGGTCCACGATCGTCGTGCAGCAAATGGATTTCGTCGACAATCATCAATCGAACGAGGTTGGTGTAACTGGTATCGGTACTCTTTCGGGTAATGACATCCCACTTTTCGGGCGTCGTGATGATGAGCTGAGTTTCCGAGATTTGTTGTTTGGTGAGTTGACTGTCACCTGTCAATTCTGCGACCTTGATGCCTAGAGGCTTGAGCCTGCTAGAGAATTGCTGAACCTGTTCCTGCACCAAAGCCTTCATCGGCGAGACGTAGATGATCTTGAACGCATCGAGATCGATCGCTCCCGTTTCTTCGTCCCTGAATTGCGCAATCGTTCGAAGCATTGTGAGGAGAGCACAATTCGTCTTGCCTGCTCCGGTGGGAGCACAAAGGAGCATCGGCTCATCCGACTGGAAAGCAATCGGATAGACTTTGCTTTGCACCGGGTTAAGTTGCTGTGTCTTGCCCCAAACTTCATGCGTCCAGCTCGGCAAGCTCGAGATACGAACGGGTTGCTCATCGGGAGCCATCACCCGCTTTTCAGGAATCGGCACGTGGATTTCCTCGTAGCCCTTGCCGGTTCGCTTGAAACTACCCTGGGGAAGCTTGACCTTTTTGTTGGACATGAGATGTCCACCTTGTGTGAAGATTAGACTGTCGATGTCGACCATCTTTCGTGGTTGAGCGACGGAGCCAGGAGCGAGAGTGACCTTGTGCGGGACGGCCTTCATTGCGCCCTCGGTATCAACGTCCATCTTGCCGGATCCCGATGCTTTCGTCCGTTCACCAGCCAACGATCGCAGGATCCACCCGACACCCTTTTCTCGCATGGCGACTTCCACGTCCTTTTTCTCGTCCTCGCTACTTCGCGAGAGCTTGGTGCACCAGACAATGACGTCTCGGTTCTTTGTCAGGGTCGCGACCAAGTCAAAGTTTTCGTAACCAAACAGTTCGGCAAGCGAGTTTTCGAGATCACGGAGATCCATTTCAGAGGACAAGAACTCGAGGGCTTTTGTGGTCAAGTCGTTGGACTGGATCGGATCGGGATACGATGCGCCGATAAGACGTTGGAGCCAGAAACCGTCGACTTCGTGCGGTTGGACTTTGTCGGAGGCGGTCTTGGGTTTCTTTGTTTGCGTTCCACCGAGAACCATGGCGTCTTGATCTTGGTCGTCTTCATCGGAACCTTCTTCATCCACATTCTCCTCTGCGTCCTCGTCCTCGTCCTCTTCATCCTCGTCCTCTTCCTTGACTTCGTATCCTTCATCTTCATCGACGTCGGCCTCATCATCTTCGAACATGACAGCGACTCCTTCCTCTCCCTCAAGATCCCTTCCACGACCCTCCGTACCCTCCCCAGCGGCCGCATCCTCCTCCTCTCCATAATCGGTAATCTTCTTGGCGAGATTCATATACGTACTCCAAGCCTCATTGGGCAAAGGCCCCGTAATCCCCTCTACCTCCTTCTTCTTGTCAAATTCCTTCAAATCATCACTCTTCAAAATCTCCAACACTGTATCGGCAGCGGAACGAACGACATCCTGCGCCTGATCACCCAATGCACGATGAACAGCACCCAACAACAACTCGTACACCTCGCGCGTCTCTGCCGTCCGCGGACGATATGTCAACCCCTCCAGATCCTGGGTAGCCTCGAGGATATCCGTATACCCCGCATCGGCACCGGGTCCACGTCGTTCGGCTCGTGCACGGATCGCACGTTCAGCGGCATCAGCGGCAGATGATTCTTGTTCTGCCTTTTTCTTCTTCTTGTCGAGGTCTTTGGGGGCTTCGCGGACGACGCGTGTTCCCATCTCCTTGACGGAGATTTTTCCGACGAGGGATTCCGGGGCGCCAGAGGGTTCGTTGTCTCTTCGAGGTCCTCTCTCTGCGCACACGTAAGGTCGGGTAAGTCTCCGATCGAGGGAGGGTATTTAGGAGATACCTGAACTCACCCTGATTGACAACCAAACTACTCATCGCCCCATAGTTGAACTCTGACAAATCTCGCTTGGGCGGCATCTTGATTCGTGCTTGCAGTTGTTATGCTAGAGCCGTATCGGGGGTGACCAGAGGTCGATTCTTGATGATCAATACCGCTTGTATTTAACACAAACGACGATTCCAACAAAAGTGATTCACGATCGATGTGCCGTCGAGGAGTGGCAAAGACAGCCAACGATCCAGCCCAAATTCGGAAACTGGCTCGGGAAATACCAGGTGGTAGGATGAGATGGTACGAGAGCCAGAGGAGCAGCTCGTTTTTGACGGGGTGGGTCAACATGGTCACAATGGACCGATCGTTATGGCGATACTTGTCAAGAGGCAACGACAGGGACGGTGGAATGTGTCTGGTGCTCCCGAAACAACCGGGGCGGGCGCATGCCAATTGGAAGCGGAAAGCGGCGCGTTTAGCGCGAGTGGCGAGAGTGCGTCAGAGCCAGACGAGGGCTAAACGACTTAATTATCCTCTCTTGGCTCGTCGTCAGTGGCGATACTAGGTGGATTTGCCATTGGTATCCGATCTCTTGTAGTATACCTCGGTGGCCGCGAAGGCTGACATACGAGCAGATGGATGGGGAGAGGACACCACGCGAACTGGCAACGACGACTTGTCGTATTTGCCACCGCGAACAATGGCACATGAGGAAAAAGAGTCGCATGATTCGATCTTACCGGAACCGCGCTTAGAATTCGGACGCACCTGCTTGCTGCCATACTTGCCGATTGACGTCTGCTGTGGTGAAAGGCAAGGAAAGGAAATAATCAATCACAAGTCTGTCGCCTCCCTTGTCTGCCAGAGTACACGACACCACGCGTTTCATCGTCCGGGACCAGAATGCGGCTTGCCAGAAGATAGGCCACACATCGACCCAATTGCCGCCTGTCAGACAACATCAGTACGCACCGCTCAACCCTCTGTCGAAAACGGCAATTTTCTCCAACCGGCACAAGGGGCTCACTTTTCGCTTTGCGCACAGTTTCTCCCCGTATGTCACTTCCACTCGCGGCAGACTGCAACAGCTCCAACCGGTATAGTCGAGAATCAATCGTAGCGATAGCGTCTCTATTTCAAATCAAGAGCACAGTCAAGACAGTCGACAAGCTTACTAGGCATCCAGCCGGTTGACCGTCGGGATCGAATCGTGAAGAGGGTACGTCCGGTAGATCCTCTGCTCCGCAACCCGAGGACGACAGCTGACCCCTTTATCCTTTTCGACATATACAGCTCCTTTGACACAATTCATTCACGAAAAAGGCATGGACCTAACTGCACTGACCGACACGCCGACCGCCGAGGCCGGGAGACCGTCGGCGGACAATGAAGCAGCCATGCTTCTCCTTGGCCTGTTTGAGCAGCCATCACCGCACCAAACACCTCTGACGGGCCAGAGTCAGTTGCAGGGGTATCAAGCGGAACGAGCGCAAAGCCATCAACCACCACCAGAACAGTACCAACCATCGTCTCATCTGTCGCCTGCGATATCAGGTCCCCATAACAAGGATGTACACCGTCGCGCTGGACCTCCGACGAGCAATGATCATGTCGGAACACGGCCGAGCCCGGCCCCTGCGACGCGACCAGAATCATTGAAATCCCTGTCCCCGATATCGATCCCGCCAAACTCGATACCGAGCATGACGACGAATCGGATGTTACCCCCGGTTCCGCCCTCGGTGGCCCAACAACAGGCGCAGGCGCAACAGTCGCAGTCACAGTCACAGTCGCAACCACAAGTGGATTTCGGACAGCAGAGACATCCGGCGGTGAATGGAACAGGTATGGGATATCGGATCCCTGAGACGTATCATTCGGCTCAAGCGGCACAGTCTGCTAGGACGGCGGCAGGTGGATCGTATTCCCACCAACCTCTTACCGCGACGTCTTCAAAATCACCATCGTTGCAGACCGTGTCTCCGAAACAGGGGTTTGCCACATCTCAAGCGATAGGTCAGAGTTATAACAGGGGCACGGCGGGGAACGGAGGATCACCAGGTTCGACATATGTTGCACCAGTGATATCGACGGGTCAAAACAGAATCAGTCATCTGCTCAATAATCCGTCGTCGGCCGCTATGCCGCCGTCACCTGGTCGAAACGGACACGCTTCCGTGCTCCCGTATCATACACACACCTACTCTTCTCAGCCGTACAAACTCGTCAGCACGAACAACAATAGTTACTCGTCTTCGTCGTCACAAGCTCAACTACAGCCGACGGTGAAACAGACGCCGAATACGAGTAGGACCGTTTACAGCGGAAAGCACGAGAATGGCACGACGACGGGAGAGACACAGAGCTCAATACGAGGGTACGACTCCACCGTTGCTTCAAGGATGAACGGGACGATGGCTTCTCCAGCACTACACTACAGTATTCCCGTCTCGCCGTACATGGCTTCCCATCAGGTGATGCAGACGGTGCAACCCTCATCTGGAACTATGCAGTACGTGTCTGTACCGGGAAAGGGCATCATGTATGCGGCCGTCCCACACATCGAACATCATCCGTCACATCATGCCCATCACCATCAGCAACTTCAACCAAAGTCCAAGGCTGAACCAACCTTGGCCCAGGCACCAATTACACATCAATATATTGGTCCGACTCAGCCTACCCGTCAAATCTCTCCAGCTTCGGCATCTACCTCGTCAACGGCGGTCATCCAAAAGGAGCCGATTCAAATACAGCCTGTTCCGCCGAGTCATGCTCAGACGGCTGCACCGAGAAAGAGGAAGAGGTCCGGGTCTGTTTCGACGGCTTCTACTAGAGGGTTACAGCCAAAAGCCACGGCATGTAAGTGCAATTTCTCTATTTGTTGTGACTACCTGGATTCACCTTGATTTTGTGATACTAGCTACCGCTCCTTTCGTGTCGTCTACACCCGGAAGTAATGCCCGACCTGATCTACCGCATTTCATGGGATTCGATAATCAACTCTATCGATGTATTTGTGAAACCACGATTGAGCCGGAACGCGGGTCTTCCATCCAGTGCGAACGATGTCTTGCATGGCAACATGCCGGTTGTTTCGGTATCAACGAGGACACGCTCGAGGGGTTGACGTATTTCTGCCACATCTGCAAGGGCGGAAATTATACCAAGAACGAGGAATATATCGCCTACGTCCGGGATCTCGAAACGAGGTTGATGAGCGGGCAGGTGGTTAGCGGTATCTTGAGTGTGAATCCGACGTTGCAGTTGGTGTCAGAGACGGCGGCTGTCAGAGATGGCAAGAAGACGAGGGGAGGCGCACGGGGTCGACCGCGCGCGAGGGAGGATAGCACGGTTCCGACTGTTCGACCGTCTGTTCTTCCGCCCGACTCGGCCGCCACGGACAGTTTCCCCACGGAACAAGAAGCGGGACCGGCGACCTCTACGAGTGAGAAGCCGACATCGGCTGGCTCCAACATGCCCAGACCACAACGGAGAAAGACCGGTGCGGCTCGAGCGCCAAAGCAAAAAGCCAAGGAAGGGCCGACTGTTGCTCTGCAGGAAAATCCATCTCAGCCTCCAGCGGCGCCGACTAGCACTCGTCCGTCGACAGGGAACGCGAGTCGACCGACTACGCATTCGCCCGAACGTGAAACACAGCAACGTGGTACCAGGGAAAACACAGTCGCGTCCGCAACGGCGGCGGTTGTGACGGAATCTAGTGCGCCGACGCGTCTGCTTCAATATATTCCGATAGAACGAAACATCATTCGCGGTCAGCTTGTCAGAAGGGTCGTCAGCAAGTTTTTGGCTGAATGGGCAGAGGAGGATCTCGATGTTCCGGCGGTGTCCTCGACGAGTTTCGAATCGGCGATGGAAGATGGGCCGCGAGCAGCGACTTTGAATGGTTTAACGACCGAGAATGGCGCACTCAAGCACAAGCAAACCGACACGGATTCCCCGTCTGATGCCTTCGAGATCTCGCAAGATGTCCTTGGCCCGCCAATACCGCCGGCCATCATCAAATTAAAGGACCTAGAGGACGCCGCGGTACCGACGTATGTGAAGGCCAAAGACAAGGCTGAAGTCTTCTTTTTCCCGCCCGGTCGGGCGTTTCTCAGTGTTCCCGATCCGAAAGACGCACCTTCGACTCCGCCGGTTCGACCTTCTGTAGTGTATGGAGTGCACGTCCGAAGGAACGCTGCGCCTGGCGATTTCTTGGGCGAGCTCAAGGGAGAAGTCATGGACTCGGAATCTTACCATCGTGATCCAACCAACCAATACGCCACCCTCGGCATCACCAAGCAGTTTACACGTAGACTTGGACCCCCGGTGGACCTCGTGATCGATGGCCGGACATACAGTAATGACATGCGGTTCGTACGATCCGGTTGTCATCCTAATGCGGTTTTCCGACCTATCGTGCATCAAGCTAAAGGTAGCAAAACACCTTTGCTGGCCTTTGGTGTATTTGCGATTTCTCCCATCGGTGCCGGACAAGAAGTGATTCTTGGTTGGGAGTGGGATGACGACCACGTTATCCACAGTCTTCGCGTTGACGGACCGACTGTCGTCAAGGGAAGCCGCCTGCAACATCGCTGCGCTCTTGTCACTGGTCACTTGCTCGGCGCGTTTCGCTCATGCGCATGTGAGGATGGCGCGACATGCGTTTGGATGAGACTGATGCAACTCAGTGTCGCAGGGCAGCCTATCCCAGCACTCAACTTCCGATCAAACAAGAAGGGTAGAAAGGCCAAGGATCTCTCCGTGGGATATGGTCCGCTCGTTGGAGCCATTCGAGGTTGGAGAAGAAACGAAATCGAGAGATTCGAAGCCGAACTGGAGAGGGAGATGCTGGAGAAGCGGAACGCGGCATTTGAAGCCGAGCAGCTTCAAGCTCAGGAGGAGGCGGACGCAGAGGATGGAGAGGAATTGGAGGACGAAGCAATGTCGGACGAGATGGACACCGAGGATGTTGATGTTCTCGACGAGGCCTCCGACGCCGCACAGTCCCCGCCACGACCGGTAGCTGATGTGGAGGTGCAAGAAAGCGGTGGAAAGGTGGCGGTCAGGAAGATTCTTGAGAAGGAAGCGCAGGTTCGTTGCCGCTATTGCGCTCTACGTTCTTGAGCTGACATTGTTCGTGTTGTTGTCCTCTGTAGTCATCAGAAGCAGAAGAGACCATTTCGCGCCGGGAGTGGGCAAGCAATGCCGATATGCAGGAAAACGGAAAGACAAGAGCTGTCGAAGGGGGTGCTGAAGAACAACAGGTTTGTCACGAGCCCTGCGTTCTGTTTTTCTATACTAACATTGCTTGAATCTCCTTTCCACCAGCTGTCAAACGAGATCATGTCACGAGCAAGTCCTGAACCTGCCGCACTCTCCGACAGTAGTCAGCTTGACCAGAGTAGCGATGACGGCGCTGACGAAGACGAAGGAGATGAAGATGTCGACATGGATCAGGATCAGAATGATCGAGAACCCGCGATGGATCAAGGGCTTGGCCTCGAAACGCATACTCCAAAGGACGACTCTGTGCAAACGCCCTTGCTTACGGAGAACGTTGACCTGCCGTCTATTGTTGATAACGATCGCCACTCTTCCGCGGAAGCCATGGATATCTCGTCAGAAGACGTCAAGGTGCTTCCTCACCAATCTATCACCCCGAAGGCTGCTCCAAGCGTGTATGACGAAAGGATCGAAGATGATTCTCCACTGACATCCGCCGACACCCGAGAGACACCCTCTCCACTCATGCTCTCCTCGAACAACGCATTTGCACGTCAAATGGCAGACGACCGCGATCAAACTGACGAGGACGAGGAGGAAGATGATGGCAATGCGTCCGATGCTACCGCTTCCACTATACCGCTTTCGCGTCGCTCTGACGATGAAGATGACTTGCACTCTGAACCGGAATCTGTTTCATCCCAGGTCAAGTCCGAGGCGCGAAAACCAAAGAAGGAAGTCAGTACAGTACCTCCTCCTCGTTTGGCATCACCCCCGAGCGGCAAGATCATCAGCACGGCATACAAGCGGAGAAGAGTCATGTCGCCGAGTTCCCCGATCGAAGGGGATGACCAAATGCTGACTTCGCCATCGGAGCGAGACTATCCTATACATCCTCGCAAAGGGCGGGAACGGGCACCTTCGTCATCCCTCTCCCCTGTATTACCGAGCAACAGTCTGGCTGACATGTTCGACGACGAGGAGCCGAGAATTCATGGCAAGGCCAGGCTGTCCTCACCGATCTCAAAGCCGAACCGATCCAATCTACTACCGGCTTCTCCCACTAGTGACCGTGTCTCGCCGACGGCCCAGCCTTCTCTAGCTAATCCGGTACAAAAAGAAGATATTGTGAACGACACAGTTCAGGTACATGATACCATGGCAAAGGTATCCGACCAAACCGACTTTCATCCTACCTCGTCGCCAGCTTCAGTCACAATAGACGAGCCGACCAAAGGCGCGACTGAGCTGGCCTCATCCTCCCAACCGGAACCGACACAGGAACCTGTCGATATGGAGCCTGCGCCTCCGCCGAAGAAACGAAGACTCGATCTTAAGAAGTTCATGACCGCCAAGCTCAACAGTTCTGCAGGGACAGTTGTCACCCCGCTTGACACCGCTCCTCCGGCAGTTCCTGCCGGTCCTCCGGTGAGCTCGACTGAAGAGCCAGCTGCGAATCCCAGTCAAGAGCTTCCAGTTTCTCCTTTCTCGCCTGCGGTTGTCGCTCCACCGCCGGCACCTGCTCCCCCACCGCCGCTGGCCTCGGTGCAGAGCCTTGTCCATGAAAAATCAGACGACGGCAAGGCTGTGGCTTCACCTTGGTGGACGGCAACTCCGAGGTCTCGACCGTCTTTCACGTCGCACACGGATACCCGACCGATCGTCAGCGAAATTGCCGTAGATCCTCGAATGGAGGCCATGCTGGGGGTGACGAACATGTCTCTACCATCGTTGGATATCGGGAGCGACAAGGAGATGTCGGTTGTGCCTGTGTCCCAGACTCCAGAGCCTCCCTTGAATGGATTCGCTGCGCCTCCGCCACCTGACGTCGAGAGCAAACCCGAAGAGCCTTTATATGTCGTACCAAAAGCAATACCTACAACCGAAGTCGCATCATTGGACAACGGTACCGATGCACCGAAACTGGAGGAGACCAAGATGTTGGCTTCACCTCTGGCATGGCAGTCAAAATTGCCTTCCGCTGCGATAGCTTCACACTGGTCAAAGATACCGCCGGCGCTCGAGTACAAGGATCTTCCGCCACATGTGGATCCGGAAAGTCGGCGTGCAGATCGATTCGGCTCGATGTCGTCCGTCTCCAGGTCTCCGCCCAAGATTGGTCTACCGCTTACGTCCCCCCACAGGCTTCCACCTGCGGGACCTCGAGCATCACTCGCGCCAGTCAGACCTCTGGATTTCAAGGATGTGCGAGACCCTGTCCGGGACGTACGTGACGTCGATCGCGAGAGGGATATTCGTGATCGGGAGCGAGACCGAGAGGTACCGAGGGGTCCACGAATGGAGTATCGGGGCCGAGGCAGTGCGCCGAGAGGAAGTCCGTTTACACCTCGGGGGGGTTGGCATGGGGATTCGTATCGCGGGAGAGGGCGAGGTACAGGAGAGTTTAGAGGTCGAGGGTTCTTCCCGCGCGGTCGTGGCACGTTCTTCAACAGTAGAGGACGGGGAGCATGAGCTGTACAGTAGATCACTCGGTTAATATAGCGTATGACGACAATCACAGACATCAACAAGTTAGTTGTATACGGGAAGACAGTAATCAGAACGACACAGCATATTTCATAGTGGTAATCGGAGAAAAATAGCTTGCGATTGCTGGCGTGCCCTGCTTCCAGTTGACTGTAAGGATATGGATGCACTGGCCATCTTTGTTAACGATATATCGAACGGGCCTCCATACACCTCCGCTCGTGCATTGGCCACTGCTGGAACTCTGTAACCGACGAGGTACTCGGACTGAAACGCAGCCCAAATGCCGCAGTGCAAGTCAACGATATCGTCATTGTGGATAACGCATCTCGAATACAATTTGTTACAATTTTTTCGAATTATTTTCGCTCTATGGAATGTTGTTGACCGGTTGATTTGTACCGGGCGGGAAGGGCTAATCATACGATCGGACCGAGACGCCTCGCGGGGCAAGCAAGCGCTTTAAAGTTTGCCGTCGACCTTGGCCATGTGGGCGATAAGGTCACAGACTCGTCGAGAGTATCCGTACTCGTTGTCGTACCAAGAGATGAGCTTGACAAAGTTCTTGTTGAGCGAGATACCGGCCTTTGCGTCAAAGATGGAAGACTCGGTAGATCCGACAAAGTCGGTCGAGACGAGTTCATCCTCGGTGTAACCCAAGATACCCTTCAGTTCACCTTCGGAAGCGGCCTTCATGGTGGCCTTGATTTCCTCGTACGAAGCGGGCTTTTCGATTCGGGCGACCAAATCGACGACCGAGACATCCGAGGTGGGGACTCGGAAAGCCATACCGGTCAACTTGCCGTTGAGTTCGGGGATGACCTTGCCGACGGCCTTGGCGGCACCGGTGGAGGACGGGATGATGTTCGCGGCCGCACCTCGACCACCTCGCCAGTCCTTGTGGGAAGGACCGTCAACGGTCTTTTGGGTAGCAGTGGTGGCGTGGACGGTGGTCATCAAACCCTCGATGACGGTGTACTTGTCGTTCAAGACCTTGACCAAAGGAGCCAAACAGTTGGTGGTGCACGAAGCGTTGGAAACAATGTTCATGTCCGACTTGTACGAGTCCAAATTGACACCACAGACGAACATGGGTGCGTCGGCGGAAGGAGCAGAGATGATGACCTTCTTGGCACCACCCTTCAAGTGAGCGGAAGCCTTGTCGATGGTGGTGAAGACACCGGTGGATTCGACAACGTAGTCGGCACCAGCCTCTCCCCACTTAATGGCGGAGGGGTCTCGTTCACCAAAGACGGCGACGGACTTGCCGTTGATGACAAGCTTGCCGTTCTCGGAGGTGACGGTACCCTTGAATCGACCGTGGGTAGAGTCGTACTTGAACATGTAGACCATGTAGTCGAGGTCAATGAAGGGGCTGCGGGAGGGATGACATTAGCTGAAGCTCAAGTTAGGGGTGCCGAGGGATTCGAACTCACTCGTTGATGGCGACGACTTCAATGTCTCCGTGCTCGACAGCGTTTCGGAAGACAATTCGACCGATTCGACCGAAACTGCAGCACAAGGTGGGTCAGTGCGTGGTTTGCGGGGGAGCAATAGAAAACGACGTACCCGTTGATACCGACTTTGACAGACATTTTTGGCTATGTGTTGTGTTTAAGTGGAGGGATGCTACGAGACGCAGACGAAAGGAAGGGGTTGATCAAGACAGACAGGATGGTTAGCATCAATCGATTGTCTTTATAAACGCTAAACGTCGCTCGTATGATCCAACAGCGCCAGACGGATTCTGGGGCTCACCACCACTGACAGTCGTACCGAATGCTGACGACAACGGGGTAGGCAATGTTCGGTGCTAACCCCCGGGGTAACAACCCTGATCCGAGGTTTCCGAGAAAACTTGGGCCGAATTCCGCCTATATCTCCGGATTGTGGGAGCAAGCCCGGGATGTCTCTTCCTCGGCAAGAGGAGGGTTGCACATCGATTGCCATTCATGAACCCGTATTTTATGGCACTCAAGCGAGGGTTCGAGAGCACTCTTTCGTCGTTGATCATCGTTGAACGTTTGGCAATTCACTATTGAAATGCGTTCTTGATGGCGTGGCGGCCACCCTTGTCAAGGACTGCGTGACCAGTGCTTCGTCCTCCACTGTCTGCATCACCGACTGCATCACCGCGACCATCGGCCACTCCATTCACCGCACCAAGCAAGACGGAAACGACGTCGAGGAAAGAGCGAGGAAAGAGCAAGAGCCAACTCACCAAAGCAAAGATGCGAATTACCTAGACAAAGAGCGGAGTCCACGACGACACGTACCACCTGTCGTATCGGTTTTGTACTGGTAGCCACGAAAGGAAAGGATGGGGAGGGGGAACGAGGGAATGGGGACGCTCCCTGCTCGCTGACACGCTCCGGCCACACGTCATCTCCCATTGGACAGGACCCGTCATCCGCGCTTCAACTGGGGAAGCGCACTCTCGCCCAGGCTGGGCTAGGAATCTTCTCGTGTCGTGTCGTGTCGCGGCGCGCAGGCGAATCAGCTGCTTGCAGGTTATCGCATGCCGCCGGGAGGCAGGGGTCGGGGTGCTGTCGGGATGCTTATTCTGGCGTTCGTTGGTTCCGTTCGGGTGGGGATGTCTGGGTCACGTGTTGATCAGGAGGGGAGATGGCAGTCACCGTGAATGAGCGGTGAAGAGGAGCAGACGGCGAAGAGGTCGGGATGGGACATTATGTATCGTCCGGACGCGAGGAACTTGGACGTAGGATGTCTCGTGCACAATCGCTCGACCGGGAAGGCTACACTGTTTGGAAACGGCAGAAACTGGATGGGTCGTCGTGCCAAACGGAATACTTGATATCCATGTATGATTTCCGTCCGAATGCAATCCACGCATACCATCATCCCACGCTATCCATCTCACTCATCCATTCCATCCCCGCAAGCCAGTGATCCCAAGATGATGTTATAAGCGCCGTACAACCCGGAAAGTGCGTTTCGTGACATGTGGTATTTGTACAATCGTCTGATGGTTGGAGACCGCTTGAGAACTCGAACGCCGACGCTCTGTGTTGTGCGGAACGGGAGATTATCGTCGAAGAAGGTGTTCCGTTTCGAAGGGTGCGCACTCGCAACCCCGACACTACTTTTTCCCCTTCTTCTTCTTCTTTGATGCGCCTTTGCCGCTTACTTCCAGCCCCGGTGTCCCCGTCGGCGGTACGATCGTCCCCTCTGCTTTCACGGTCGGTTCCGTCGCCGCCGCTGGTGTTTGATTCGTGGGCAAACGAGACCGCGGTGAGGCCATGCTTGTCAGAAGGCGGAGGTTGAGCGCTTCGAATCGGTTCAGGATGATAGATGAGTATGTTTTGTATTTCAAGCACTGTTGGGTGGTCATCGGAAGTAGGGATCAGTATGCTGGTTCCCGCGTGGTGGTCCTGTTCGAGGTGTGGATCGGGACTGACCTTTACGTCGTCTGTGACTTTTAACACCAAATGCCCCTCCTTTGGCTTAAACTTGACGCAGTACCGCACCTATCCACAGCACGTCAGCCCTGTCCCTGTCCCATCGTCTCGCGGTGTGCGTACCTTCTGCGGAGCCAGGTTGTACAGCGCTGTTGTTGCCTGTCGGGGAAGTCAAAATCAGTCCAAGGGCGGAACGCGGGGGGGGGAAGCGCGCTTACCGATTCAAAGTCGGACCAGTTTTTGAGGTAGACCATGCTGATGGGGGTGTAGAGTTGCCAGAGGCTTGGTTTATTGGCAGAGGAGGGTCGTTTGGAACTTGATGAATAAGAAATGCTTGGGATGAATGAACGAGCGGGGAAGCGACAAGTATGAGGTGTAACTGGTCGCACAAAGTAAACATGTTTCAGATTACGCGTATCCCGAACGATCGAGCGTTGTGGGGGAGGTTGAATGGTTGAATGGGAATGGAATCTTGCTATATCACCCTCCTTCGACCTCCTTACCAGATTCATAGTCTCTAGAAACCCCTCGCGGCGTGAAGATGTCCTTCAGCTACGACCCAATCCCACCGCGACTACTCCAACCCCTCCCACCCAGCAGAAAATCGATCCACGCCTTTCTCTCGCGACACCTCGACCTGCTCGTAGCCGAACGTCAAGCAGAGATCGATCAAACCAGCTTGTTGGCTTCGAAATGTAGTTCAAAGTTGCTGGAGAAGAGGGGATTGGCTATCGGAGGTGCGTTGGCGTGTGTCGTGGTGGCTTGGTGCTGATTGTTGGATTTAGGATTGGGAGTGTCGAATGTTTCTGTCGGGTTGGGAGGGAAGACGTGAGCTTGCTGGGCGAACGGTGATGGGTCGGTTACTGATTGATTATACAGTCAGATCGAACTGCACCTGCCTTCCGCTTATCACACCTCCCCGTTACTGCCGCCGCATACGTTCAGGTAGGTCTCTCGTAAGTCGAGCATGCAAGCTGTCAGGTGTTTACCCGCGGTTGGTAGGACCGGAGATCCAGCTCGAATCGAGTCCAACCCATCAAGTGCGAACGGATTGGGAAAGAAAAAGGCAAAGAGTACGGCGGATGGAAAGTCGGATGGCGAGAATGAGGGTGTTGAGGGTGTTGTCGCAAAGGTTCGTTCGAATACCTTATCGTTTTCAACTTGCGGTTTTGATGTTGGACCGGTGAGCAGGTGACTACCGAAAAGATTACGCTTTCTGTCGATAGTGGGAAGGACTTGGATTTGCCGGAAAGGCTGAGGATGTTAGTTGGTCGTGAATGGATCTGAACCATACTGTGCTGATGACTCCGCTCAGATTGAAGCTAGCCAACAGCGGCACTTTCGATAGGCAAGTCCACCCCTCATGAATCCCCCACACATGGCTGAGCTTATGGATGTCGGACTCATGCAGGATGGAAGCCACTCTTCGTCACGTCGCAAGAATCATGCTTGCGCCTCCTATCGATCCTGCAAAACAAGTGTCCGAGTCAAAACAGCCGTCCACTCTCGCTCTGATGAACGTCCTGTTCGGCCTCCAGCCACCTTCTACCATGGACCTGGACTCGCTTGTCCGAGCTGTATCTGATGCGCCCGCCACCGATCCTGAAGATTCGCCTATCGACTGGTTTGATACGACGCTGAATGATAGCCAGAAACGTGCCGTAGAGCTTTCGCTGAGGGCGAATGAAGTAGCGTGTATACATGGGCCTCCTGGAGTAGGTTAAAGTGGTGAGACCTTTGGGCGTGACAGCTGACAATTGGGTCTGCCTGATAGACGGGTAAAACGTTTACTTTGGTGGAGATCGTACGACAACTTGTTCTCGTGCAGAAGAAAAAGGTGTTGATCTGCGGAGCGAGTAATCTCGCTGTCGGTAAGCTCTTGCGACCGGTCCCGTACGTCTGGCGCGACTCACGCTCTTGTGAACGACAGATAATCTTCTTGCCAGATTGGCTCCGTTATTCCCTCCCTCGGCGGTCGTACGACTCGGCCATCCCGCTCGAATCACACAATCTCTGCTAACCCGTACCCTCGACTACCGGGCTTCGCGCTCCGAGGAAGCCGAGATCGCGAAAGACGTCAAGGGCGAGCTTGAAGGCAATATGCGTGATCTCAGCAAGAAAAAGGGCGAGAAGGGATGGGTCAAGGGGAGGGAGAGGGCGAAGAAATGGGATGATGTGAGAGAGTTGAGGAAGGAGTAGGTCGTTGTTTCGGTTTTGGTTGAAGATGGGGATTGATGGGCGGGTGCGCTTGGCAGATATCGCACGAGGGAAGCAAAGGTTGTCAAGAATGTAATGGCTGGCGCACAGGTATGTTTAGGAAACAGAAATCGAGACTGTCGCTGACCCCCTTTGATCACGGCAGATCGTCCTATCCACCTGTCATGGCGCAGGAAGTCGACAACTGAACAACATGAACTTTGATGTGTGCATCATTGACGAGGTCAGTGGGAATAATGTTTGTGTCGAGCCTGAGAACGGGAACTGACCGCATTGCTTTTTGATAGGCGACGCAAGCGATGGAAGCGGTAAGCGCTGGCAGCGATACCGTCCAATGTTAGGATGCTAAGATGAGCTGACTTTACAGGTCTGTTGGATACCGATCTTGAAAAGCAGAAAGTTGATACTGGCAGGCGATCCCCTTCAGGTCAGTCGTAAGAGAATGCCTCGCCCCGATAAGTATATGCTCATCGGGAAGTCTGCCGTGCCTGCTTACAGCTTCCTCCCACCATCTTGAGCGCGAAACAAAAGTTATCCGATGTCAAAGTCAAAATCAAACCACTGGACTTTCCTGAATTGCCCAGCGTGCAGAACGGCGCCGACATGTCAAACAGTATCGCCGATCCCGCACTTCCCGCATCCTCGCATGAAACAACGGTTCAGACGTCACAAGGCGATAACATGCCTGAAGATGGCACTGCGACGGGCGAATCGATGATCGCCAAAACTGAAACATTGTCAATAGTTCAAGACGACATCAAGTCTGATTCGAACCTCTCAGAAGATGGCACCGCAACGAGGGAACCGTTAGTCGCCAAGACAGAAACTTTGTCAGTAGACGAAAACGACGTCAAGTCTGATTCGATCATTCCAAAACACGGATCTGCAACGGAAGAATCGATAATTGACAAGACCGAGAAATTGTCCAGGGTCGAAAACGATATCAAGTCTGACTTCAGCGATACCGAAACCGACACTGAAGAACCGAATCCTTCTCAGCCAATCAAAAAGACGGATCAAATGAAGGAGGCCAACACTTCTACCAAGCTTACGAAGCTTCCATCCCCGCGGACTCTGGAGACGACCCTATTCGATCGGCTGGAAAGGATGTATGGCGCTGGCATTAAGAGGTTGCTTGCTGTTCAGTACCGGTGGGTTCAATCTCGGTCAAGTGCAAGTGAAGGGTGCTCAATTTCCATTGTTACGCAGAATGCACAAGAGCATAGCGGACTTTCCGTCCAAAGCTCTCTATTCCTCGGCTCTGATTTCCCATCCTTCGGTCGCTTCTCGTCGTCTGATCGATTTGCCGTCGATAACGGACAAAGATTTGGAAGATGCTCAAGATGTTTTGGAGCCTACATTGGTCTTCTTTGACACTGCTGGGACCGAAATGTACGAACGTCTAGAGGGGGACGAGGTAGACTCTGGTGTGAACAAGACTAGTGTTGGCGAAGGCTCGAGGTATAATGAGAATGAAGCGGAGATTGTTAGCAAATGGGTTCGGCAACTCGTGGGTCAACTTCCCTGCATAGGGAAACGTCGTGTCAGCTAATGCTCACCTTATACCTGCAAGATCTCGTATGGTGTTCCGCAGACAGAAATCGCCATTATCACCCCGTATCAAGCGCAGGTGGCTCATCTCTCCTCGCTGTTGCGAGATGAATTCCCCGATCTTGTGTGTGGCTCCGTTGACGGTATGCAAGGACAAGAAAGAGAAGTAAGTCCGAGTTCCAGGTGGTGGAGCTTGTATAATGACACATGTCCCGACAGGCTGTAGTGCTCAGTCTAGTTCGAAGCAATCCGGAGCGGGAAGTCGGTTTCCTGGCGGAACATCGACGTCTGAACGTCGCGATGACGCGGGCAAAAAGGCAATTGGTGGGGCTCTGTTCATATATGTGCGAGTGACTACTGAACGATGTAACTTCTTCTACAGTGTGTGGTTGGAGATTCTGGAACCGTCAGCAAGGGAAGTGCGTATCTAAAACAGTGGATGGGATTCTTGAAAGAGCATGCAGACGTGCGGTGGGCCGGAGATCATTTATAAACAATCACGACTGTCAGGGTTCATGCCTTCCATCCCCGGAAAATCCTTTCCGAGTTAGGATAGCAGGACAAATGTATGCGCATGTCGATGAAAGCTGTGATGGCATTCGCAACTATGGTCTTTATGCAACAACGCACCAGTAATTATACTCAGTGGAATCTCGATGAACCCATTGCGCCTAAGTCGCGGTGATGCTCTTTGCGTGACGGCTCGTATCCGCTTGTTCTTCACAGAACCGTCCAGCCAACTCTGTTGATTGACGCGCTTTAGGTTACTTTCTTGATTTCTGATGTTGACTAACAAGAACGAAGATTAGTCTTGATTCTTCCATCCACGATTGATCCGCATCGTTTGTATCGACATTTTCGACTCGTTGGGCAACCATCACAGATCCTCCCTGGCACTCGACAATTGTACCGCTCCAGCATCGGCCGCGTTTGAGGGCTATCGAAGCATCCGACAGGCATCATCTTCTCATCGCAACTTCATGTTATAGCCCACAATCGATCAGTGGGGACTCTGCCAGGGACGGGTGAATGGACGCCGGCGATCTTGAGTCCGCTTTCTACAATGTCGGTATCGTATGGCGCTATCACCGCGGTTTCCAGTCCTCACGTACCGCTTCCACTCGACCCTCTTCCGCAAACCCTTCAAGAGCTCATGCAGCAAAGGGAACGATGGTCACCTACACCAAAGTCGTACTTTGGCGAGGACTTTGGTAGAAACGCCTCTCAGTCTTTGTCACCGTCTCCTGTGAAACGGCGAAGAGTTGGAAGGGAAATGAGACAAAGAGAACTGGATACAACGACATCTGCAAACGGTTTCCGAGAAACAGTACGAGGCATTGGCAAGATCAAGGAGTCTACAGAAGGATGGGGTCTGGATGAAGACGTTGCTTCGGTCTCGACTGACGAACGCATGTTGGGGGAAGATGAACGGAACCGTATGATCGAAGTCGAGCACGACGAATCAGCAAGCTATGAAATGGACAACGATCCGACGAGATTGGTCACAACGGGCGAGACACATTCCAACCTAGACCCAGACATGATGATCGATGCCCTGGAGACGTCAGCTCCTCTACTCGAAGCCGATTATAATGCTACTTGCACACTATATTCAGTTTCCGAATCACTGTCGGAAAAACAGTCTCATCTTGGACCGGCTTTGGCCAAACAGCATCGAACCGTTTCATCTGTCCCGTCACATGTCAATGGGAAACGTCAGATCGCACCACTCGGCCCAAAACACGTCAATGTTCCCGAAGCACGAGTGAACCGATCATTCTTGCGGGATGATGTCAGAACGAGAGGTCTTGTGACGGGTGAAGAGAATATCGATGGTACACAAGAACGGTGTCAAGCGGAAATCTTGCAGAAAAGTCATGTGTCCAGCATCACAAAACCAAAAGCTACAAACACGCCAGATGTCTTCTGGAATGCTGTGGATGACGGGACCAATCAAAAACTTCCGACTGCGACAACGAAGACTCTAAACAGAACAGTCTCGACCCAATCAGTGAAAGCAACGTTCGTCAAACCCGCACTCCCGTCTCACTCCAGTCTCCGCGGCCCTATCAACCCGTCGGAGACGCTGCGAAGTACCCAGGTAGACAACTCCCGCAATTCTGCGAGGAAGCTACCCATCACACTAAGCGCCAAGCCTTCCATCTTCTATGAGGCACCGACCGAAAATGCCAAAGCACTAAAGCGAACCGCGTCGACATCGTTGATGGATACCACCTTATCGGCATCCGCAAGCAGAGACAACAGTATCCTTTCGTTACGGAAGAAACGGCGCATTGAAGGGAATGTGGGCCTTGATGATCATGTGCCGGAGGATACGGGTGTGGCACGCGGGAAAGACAAGATCGGGCAAGGACAAAGCACAACGTCGAAACAGCAGCCACAGAGACCTTCGGAACGACATCAACTAGACGACTATAGAAAGAGCTACACCAAAGCGTTCCCTAGCTTTATATTCTTGTTCGAGATAGATGCCGATAAAGGCCAAGTGCGGAAATTGAAAGATCAGATCAAGCGATTGGGCGGAGTAAGTACTTCGCCTTTTCTTCCGTGATCACCACAAACTAATGATATCTTTCATATAGACGACGGAAGAGTTTCTTTCGAAAAAAGTCACGCACTACATCACATCAAAGAATATCAACACGGTACCGCAATCCGCACCGATGCCGCAGAAGGTACCGTCAAACCCTTCGCGACTCGCCTTGGTCAATTCCAGCCTTGCCAGCAGGCGTACTCTTAGTTCTCGGGTTGGTGCTGAAGCCCGTTCTCTTCTGAAAACGACTTCGGGAGCTAACGCCACCAGGTGAGTCGAGGATCATCGGCTTTTTTCCTGTCTCGTCGTCTGAACAATGTCTTTCGGCAGGGAATCGATGATATCTCCCTACAGAAGCCCTGCGCTGGTAGAGAGTAAGGGCGCAAGCAATGTTGCACTGCAGGCTCAGCTCCTTGGCTGTAAAGTTTGGTCTTTGTCCAGTACGTGCATGCGACGCTTTCGGACACTTCCAGCACTGATGTCACATCCGTTTCTCTGAGCAGAATTGGAACGTGTACTTAGCAATCTCATTGAACCCGAGAGTCACACAACGGGACAATCACGTAAAGAGAACGATCTGTCAGCTTTGCTCGAAGATGAACGGCTACACGGTACACGAGAAAGGGATATCTTGGCGAAACGGCCTGATTGGCACTACTTTCGAGAGGGTGCACATTTCTTACTGGTCGAGGATGCCCTTGGAGAACATCGACCAATCCTCACCAAGCTGTACGACAAGCCGGCCGCCGTGCAGGATCCTTCATGGCCTCTGCTTTATAACACCTTTTTGAAGCCTTCCCGCGATACGTTGACTCGTGCCTCTGCCATCGAGCCTGAACAGCTCCGAGACCGAGCTATCAAGCTATGGGTTAAGCGGGAACCGTACGGGGACGAGAAGCCACCGCCTCTCAGATCGAGCTCGACATTGTTCGATGGCGCATTGATGAACAAACCGATCACCCGTTCGACGTCTTTGAACAACATTGCAGTCAGTGATACGACTCGATATCAGATGGAAGACAGCCTGGCTCCCTACGCCGCAGCGTCAGGCAACAGTGTCGTGCTCACCTCCAACATTGCGTCCACGACAAGCCAGAGACACAGCCATATCCCGGATATGTCTCTGCACGGCATTCCAGATTACGGAAAGGATAAGCGTATCGTTCAGATGAACAGGCGTGTACAATTGCTCAAGGGCAAAGCTTCCGCTCATATGGCCGAGCAAAAACAGCTGGAAGCGAGGAAGGTTTTGGCTGCGCAGAACATGACGTATGGAGAGGAACTGGCCCAAGGTGATGAGGCTGTAGATGGGGACTCTTCCTTTGTTGAAGACAGGTCTAGCTCGAGACGAAGCCGTCAAGATCCATTCACCGTCGGCGGCAGCATCAGTACCAGCTTTCCCCGTGCGGCTTCGAGCTTGGACGTATTTGGGGAGGGAAACTCGCACAGATCGATGGACGAGACAGTTCGCGCCAAGGTGCTGGAGGTACTGGAAGAATCGAGGAAACCGTGCGAACTTTCTCTACACCAGCTTCGATTCATGAAGAGAGCTTCGAAACGGAAGGATGAGATTTCTCGTTTCGATCTCGAAGGTTCTGCAAAATCAGGTTACTGCGAAAACTGTCGAACAAAGTATGACTCGTTCGAAGAGGTGAGTTGGTTTCACACTTTTCACGGTTCTTGCGGTTCTGACTTGAGCCATGTCATCTAGCATTGTGAAAGCCGTCGGCATAGAAAGTTTGCAGAGAATCCCGAAAACTTTGTTGTTTTGGATCAACTTCTTCGAATGATACGCCGTCCCGAACCTGGAGCTACATATGTCGACTACGACACATTTCCTGCTCCTCTATGTCCGTACCAAGTCTTCTTGGATTCTGACGAATATCGCAACGATTTCGGAAATCCTGCAAAATTTTCTGAAGAGGACTGGGAAATGTTCAAGGATTACTGCTCTCGAAAGGCGTGTGAAGAACAGGGGGAAAGTTGAGTCGGGTTGGACGGGTGAGCAGGATTGCAGCTATTGAAAGACGGGATGACATGCGTAGCCCTGCAGGGGACGCCAAGACTCCCGCCATAAAGTTATCTTTCACGATTTTTACGATTTGCATTGTAGTTGTGTCACATTTGTATCACAGTAGAACAGTTTCCAGCACTCAGGGCTCCCGCAGGCCCGCCGTCATTTTCGCTCATGATATTTATGCATATTACACACTGTGACGTCGACTTTCATTGTGCTCTACTAAATAGTCTATACAATTCTATCAATCTTGTTCTCTGCCCCATCTCGGCGGCGGCTTCTCCTCCCACGGTAAACTCATGGGATACAAGCCGTCCATCTTGCCACTGGAATCCGGTTGAATTTTGTGATCCGGACACCATTCGAGCAATCCTGCAATCTCGGGAGACGAGCTGTGATACGGATGGTACCGCATGAATGGGTTTCTGGACAGTCGTTTTAGGGATAACGGAGGGAAACATCCGTATGGGTCTTCTGTGAATGGATGATAGCCATATTTGAGCTACGAGTGCGCAGATTAGTTCGTCAGTTCGCGCTTGCACGAGCGTTTCGTTCGGCCGGGTACTTGCCTCTCCCTCGTAGCTCTCTCGTGTGTCACCTTCGTCGTCGATACCGATGTAAACGAAGTTATCCGCCGGAAACTTGATCGCAGCTCTGTGAAGCCGTTCAAACCTACGGGTTGAAACCCCAGTTCCAGTTCCGCGAGCCAGAGTTGCGAACCAATCAGACAACACACTCACCTCGCACGCTTCATCTCAAACCCAACGACAGTCATCTTCTCTGGCCACCGCCCCGTCATCTCCTTGAACCTAGCCAAGGAAAACAGGACGTTGTCAAACGAGTCCAACGCGAATTCTTCGGTTGTCACGCGCCAAAATTCGGGAGGGGGTGATAGAAGGCCGGATTCGAGGGCGAGGCGGAGGTAGGATTGGGCTTCGGTTGTCGGAGGTGTGTCGGGTCGTGTCTGGCCTCTAGTGTGTAAAGTGCGTATGGCTTTAGCGAGGGGGCAGCTGGAGCTGTGATTTAAAAGCTTTGAAGAACGTACCCGGAAAATATCAAAAGGCTATCGGGATCCTGCAACACCTCTCGTACTCTGAGCGCTCGAGTCTAATCAGCTTACGATTCTTCTCTTTGTGACGAGAAGAAATGGCTCACCCCATCTCTATATGCTTGTAAAAGGTCTTGACGCTTCCCCCCATCTGTATCGGCTGCAATACCCAATCATCATCGTTTTCTCTTTTCGATGGGTCCGTTCTGAGAGCCAATCGGGGAAGATTAGCGATCCAAGAAGAAGTATGGCCAAGAGCGTACGGCTTACCCTTTCCAGATGGCGTGACCTGCTACCATCACCAGATGGCTCAAGTCTTTCAAGCCTTCATGACGATCGATAGTCGTCTCTATACTCAACGGAGCATCCGAATCCGCAAACGCCGCCGCTCCACGATCGTGCCCTCCAATTTCCGCCAACCTATCCAGCTGCTGCCGCCATCTCGGCTTGCCAGACTTTGCCAACCTGGAAGAGCTGTACAAATCCGGTTCGGTCAACCAGTAGTTGACATTGGTGAAAAGTGAAAGCGTCAAGACAATAAGGATCAAGCCGACCGCTAGATTGGTGAGACGTGCTCGAGTGCGTAGACGTTCATTGAGTGATGCTCCGGATGAGGCAAAGACGGAAAGACCACCTCCAGAGAAGAATGGTCCGGCGTTTCGGCTTGGGTTTGTGCGGTATGCTGCAGCTGGGCTGGACCACCGTGGTAGCATCGTGGCGGGTGGAGATATAAGGAGCCTGTTAAGCGAGCGTCATGCCTCTGCTATAGAGGTCAGAAGAGAGGGCGAGCAGTCGTCGTGGGATTGAAGAGGCCAGGATGGAAGAATGACAAGTGAATGGACTTATCAAATTATTGATTATTGCTGGCAGGGCAACGGCGATCAAGAAAACTCGCGACAGCTTTCGACGCGTAGGCCCGGCGGGAGTGTTGATAGATACCATCAACCTGTCCGGTACTAGTCGCTGAGGTCAGACAGGTCTTGATCACCTCGGCAGAATCTGAGGTCGCGTCTATGCTGTCCTGCAAAGGTAGGAATGGTCACCTGCTAAAGACTAGAGGTGCTCAGCCCTAGCGGTAAGCAACAATGCGGCAAAAGGCGGGCCTAGAAGGCACCACAGATCCGGTCTTTATGAATTATCCTCAATCACAGGGAGACGAGGAGCGACATTCTTTGACGTCTTTCGCCCGTGCACTCGTCCGTTGTCTTCTACTGCAGCTCGTCGGACCTTATCATTGCCGAATGGGATGCCATGCAAATACCATGAAGTGAAATCTATCTGTACGAGGCTCTGCATGACATGACGAATCTTGTTGCAAGCGCGTTGACCCTTGGCCGATCGTTTCCAGTTCATCCCATTATATTCCACTTCCCATGCTGCTTTCAATTATTACTGTAGAGGTCCAATGAACTCAAGTTTCGTGGATCAACTTGTCGGCACAACCTCAGATGCCCGCCGCTCCGAGCTTCAGCAGCTTCCCAGAGCGACCCAAGCCGAATCCGCCGCTGGACCTGGCATTGAAACAAGGCGGTCTCGCCGCATCGACCTCAAACAAGAAAACTACATCGAGCCGCTATGATGAGCCGAATGACGCTGGATCCCGGTTGAGATCACCGGGGGTGGAGAAGGAGGGAAGAAAGCATAAATCGACTCGTCATGCTCGAGAAAAGGAAGAAGGCTCGCATAAGAGCCGGAAGAAGGACAGGGAGACTGAGGACGGCATGTCTGGCGAACGGGAACGTATCCGCCAGTTTGAGGAGGAACAGGATGATGAGAGAAGACGTCGGAAGCATCGAAAAGCGGCTGAGTCGACTGGCAAGGTGAAAGCCAGAGAGGGGGCTCGAGAGAATATCATCATCTCTGATAGAAAGGTATGTGTATTTAGCACAACACGAACAACACTCTGCTGATGTTGATATTGATCTTCACGTTCCGACGATCCGCAGTCAGAGTATGAAAAGGATGTCAAAATGTTCTACGTGGATCGCACAGGTGACGAGGGTAACATACGCTACGGCGGCATAGAGGCTGGGAAAATTCCGAAATATGCAACGAAAGGCTGTAAGTCATATCTATGTTCAGTCACTCAGACATCTATTGACGAGTGGCTTCAGACGGCAAAGTTGTGGGACTGCCTGAACAATATCATGTGACTAGGATCGGGAAATGGAAGCATGGAGACGAAAAGGGGATAGTGATCGCCAACAAGGCGCTTCAAGTGGTGAGTGCGAATGTCTTGAGCAAGCGAGGGCGTCATCTGACGGGATGTCATAGGGCGACCATGAACCGACGCTGCTGAAGAATCTGCCGGATCAGACTTTCAAAATTACGAGCAGAAACAGGAAAACAGAGAACAAGGCGATCATGGGTCAACAGAGTTATATCCCTCTGAACAACGGACATGGCAGCAGCTCGATACCGAAGGAAGGCGCCGATCAACAGTCTCTATCCAGCTTCTTGCTGGGAGGACATGACAGGCAAGCGAACGAGCTCGCAGAATCCACTCCGGTCGAGGAGTCTTCCGACGAATCAGAAGATCTGGACGAACAGGAAACACCCGAGCAAATACGCCGACGCAGGATCCTCGAGTTCGAACGACATCTCGAGGTCAACCCAGACGACGTCGATCAGTGGATAGCCTTCTCCTCGATGCAGTTCGAGGAGTTTTCACCTGGCAGGGTCAAAGGAGCCCTGGGGATGATGGCGGATGCTGCTACTATTGGTGATCCGACAGCGAACAAGGGCAAAACGGGTGCCTATGACGTTGCGCTGGCGACGTTGGAACGTGCCATCAAGGTCTCATCTTACAATGCAAATTCGCCAAAACTCCAAGCCGCGTTTTTCGCCCTCGCTCAGCAGGTCTGGCCACCTTCAAATGTTACAGAGAAATGGCAGGACGTTTTGAGAAACCTCCAATCTAGCAAGGACAAGATGAACGAGAAAGAGCTCATGGATTTATGGTTGGGTTATATCTCATGGAGAGAAGGCAGAGGGCTGGGCTCGCGTGGCTCCGGCGGAAAGAGTAGCGGTGGTATCGATGATGTGGTCGATATTTATGCTCAATGTATAGACATGATGAGGAGCCGTGACTACTCTACGTCTGACAGTGAGTCCTTCCGTCGGTTTGCGTCAAGCTGCATCCACTGTCTGACCCTCGATCCTTCACTGGGCAGAACGGACTGCGGCTGAAGAGAACATGGTGTATCTTTTCCTGCGGTGCATCCTCCTTCTCCGACATGCTGGTATGTGGTTTCTGCTGCTGGTGCCTTGCCGATCAGCTGATTGATTAAACGAGCCTTTAGGATTTCATGAAAGAGGCACCGCTATCTGTCAAGCCATGCTGGAAATGTAAGTGGCAACACAGCTGGAAGTACGCTTGTCGCTGACGTACGTCGTGTAGTACCTTTCACAAGCCTCATGCCCTGTGGACGGATATACCGGGTTCGACGGACCACCTATGGGAAGAACGACTGCTACAATCTCTCGAGGAATTCTGGGAGTCGGAGGTGCCTCGCGTCGGTGAGGACGGCGCACAAGGCTGGATTCGCTGGCAAAGAGAAACGGCTACGGACATTGACGTTCCAGAGGACTCTTCAATCGCACCTGAACGTTCGAACGACAGTGACCCTTACATCAGATGGTTCCACGACGAGACCGCTGCGGATCGCTGTATCCGGCCTGGCAAGGCCTCCTCTCTTACCATGGCGGAAGCGGACGACGAGGATCCTTACAAGATCGTTCTGTTTGACGACATACGGCCGTTTCTGTTCGTCATTCGGGATTCGGAAGTCAAGCTTCAGCTAGTCTATGCTGTGTTAAACTATCTTGGGCTTCCATTTGGAGTCCCGGATCTCGGCACAAATACAGCCTTTTCGAAAGATCCACATCTTCAATGGGCACTATCAGCAAATCCGAAGGCCAGACTCGCATTGTGGCCAGAGAGACCTACGACGAGACCGCCTTTGGACTGGAGTCTGACACAGGAAAGCGCTGCCTTGCCCAGCATCGACTTCTTCTCATGTCCTATCAAAATTTGGCTTCTGACGGAAGATACAGCATTTGAGGATATTCTGGCGTGGTTTAGCGTCAATCAAGTAGGGCTGAAGGAGTCAATGGATGTAGGTTTGACAAGGTGAGTCAGATGTGTCTTCCTGTTGGTATTGGCGTATTCTGACATTCTGTGCGAGGTAGCAATATACTCGGGAGCTTGACAAAGGTCATACAGAATCGGTCACTTCAGTGGCTAAGGATGTGTTTTGAAGCTTCCTGTAACAAGAAAAGGCAAGTCCGACCAAAGTTTCGGATACACTGGTTCTGTATTGCTGACAATGCAATACTGGCACCGCAGCACGACAAAATTATGCAAGCAGTTGCTCTCGCAGGACCGCAACAATCTTGCACTGTGGTGCACATACGCTAGGCTACTTCGTAGTCAGCGGAAAACAGAAGAAGCCCGACAAGTCTACCGTCTGTGTTGTTCCACTTTCGACCCTCAAGTACAGTCGTCCCTGGACATCGAGTATGTCTTGTCCGAATGGGCAGAAATGGAATGGCTGGCTGGAAGGCACGAGGGGCTGCTTAATATTCTGATTGCGACCGTCTCCACTGGATATCAGATTCCTGAAGGTTAGCAAAAGCCGCGTCATCCGATGACCCAAAACTGATACTTGGTCGTCTCATCTCCGTCAGGTAAACCGTCACCGGCGATGTATCTCAAAGCAAAACAGGTTGGTCTGGAAATGGCCAAGGCGTCGCACCCGTCAAACTGACTCTTACCTTTATTCAGCACTATTGGCAGTCTCCCGATCAGAACAGTCGTGCAAGTGTAGTATTGCACTATCTGTTTTTGTATGTCTCTATGGATTTCCAACAGGCCTTTCGAGCGGTCCAGGTACATGCCGCCTCCCTATTGTCTGGCTCTGCCGAACAAGAAGAGGTTCTCCAACTCGGAGCCAAGATCATGTTTCGCCACGCGCAAGACCATATCGTTAAAGCGGACGAGCAGCGGGCGTTTCTTGAATACGCAATATCCTTGTTTCCAAGCAATACGATCTTTCTGTCGCTATACTTTGCAAACGAGTTTGGAACAAGGGTGTACGGCAGATTACAGCGGCTGTTGTACGAAACAGTGTTGCTGGACAAGGAGGAAAGCGCAGGGAGCTATCTCTGGGCAATCTGGGCAGAATCGATGTCGGCCCGAAGGACATTCTGGGAGGCCGGTGGGGTTGGCGCGGAACGTGTCCGGGCGATGTACGAGAAAGCTATCAGCAGTTCAGCGTGAGTGAGAAGCCGGAGTAAAGACATGTCATAGACTGATGTCGGGTATGATTGCGCATCACAGCGGCAACAACTCCATTCCCCTTTGGATGTCATATATCGAATTCATGTCCGTGCAGGGAAGGGTAGAGCCTGCAAAGCGACTATGCTATCGAGCCATTGCTCATCTAGGTGGCTGCAAAGGTGAGGGGATTTGTGGAAAGAAAATGCTCCAGATACTGACGGGCTTTCACCAGCACTCTACATGTTGCCTTTCTCACCTAATTTCCGGCCGCATTTCACCGAGAAGGAGTTGAGGGACTGGGCCGAGCTGATGATGGAAAAGGGCCTGCGCATACGTAAACCATTCGAGGAATACTGGCAACTTGAAGAGGAAACTGTTTTGACAGGAGAAGACGACGGAGGCGATCCCATGGCCGTGGATGAAGCTTATGCAGCTTTTGAAGACAGAAAGAAGTTGTTACCATATTGATCGGCAACTACCATGCCGATATCAGGCGATCACGCGCACATTACAACCGAGAGATTACATGTGAGATCTATACTCGTAGTGCGACAATGTTGTCGTATTCCGTCTTGGAAAGTCGCCAAGCGATACCCGAGCTGCTGTAAAAGTCTTCCGGGTCTTCATCCTAGAAAACGTAGGTGTTCAGCTATGCGAGTCCCGTACTATTGCGGTAAAGGCTCACCGAGTCCAGATTCAATATCGTTGCGATCTGCTGCAACCTGATAAACTTGCTTCTAGCCCCGCCAAAGTTGGTCTGGCCAGACAGGTGATTCACAACCGCGCGGACATCCTTATCAAACCGTATTGCCCCGAGCTGCAACGAATCGCATGAGTACTAAGTCGCTGAATGGCTGTAGAGGCAAAGCTGAAGAGCTTACCTCTGTGAATCGCATGCCTTGAACCATTTTTTCCCACGGACGAACCAGGGTTTCGACGGTCATGTTGAAGAAGCTCTGGTAATTTGCCTCTGTCAAGGTATCCTGTTCACGGCAGCACATGTCAACCATCGACGGAACCGGGATGCTTACGACAAACTCACCTTGTAGCCATCCACAAGTGGTGCCCAATTCGCGACAAAGCGCTTGTGAACCAGGTCTTCCTCTTCCGCCTCTGCATAGCCGTCCTCGTCCAGCAAATAAGAAATGCCTCTATAAACGTCTTCCAGCAGTGAGCGAAGGCCCGGACGCGTGAGTTGGTTGAACAGCTGATCGAGGCCATTCTATAGAGAAGAGTTGTGGATCCGCAGTCTATCCTTGCGCTTCGAAAGTAATGGCTTACCTTTGCTGCGGCCCGCATCCTCCCAGCTAGATTTTCCAAGTCCCGCATTTGCTCTTCCACTTCCGCCAATTCTGTTTCTAAAAACGTTTGACTGGCCGATTCAGATCCGATAAGATCGTCAATCAGCCGATCCATATATTGAGCGGATACGTCGAGATCATTCAGTAGTACCTGTTGACCCCGCGAAGATTTAGCCTTTATTTGATATCCAGCCAAACTAGGAACGTACGCCAAAACTTATCCGAAGATCTCGTTCTCTCCGTTCCCTCTCGCCTTCTCTACCTTGACCGGTCAAACCAGCCAAAGAGCTTCCTACTCCCGCTCCAAAGCCCAGACCGACGCCCGCTCCAGAATAGACGGCGTCCATCTTTTTCTGCAATACTCCAAGGTAGTCCCTTTCGATGATGCTGGTTATCTTCTCGCGCATGGAAGTCAAGGTGGAGAGATTGCCGGTGCTGACGAGCCTGTTGAGGACGAGCTTGAGCAAGTAGAATGTATCGTCGACCGTGGAAGAAATGTGAGGTTGCGAGGAAAGATCGGGAGTATCCATCTTGTGCGCCTGAGTAGCAAACGAAAGATGATAGCGGCAAATACGCATCCAGACAACCGGCAACTTACCTTTTCAATGCTGGTCCGCAGATACCACGCCTCCAGCGGCTCATAATACCTCTTTAGCATGTTTTCGATTATCCGTCTGCTATCGGATTCGTCTAATATATCCATTGTCTGCCTCGTAGCCGCTTGACGATTGGTATCCTGCGACTCCGGCGATTCTTGCTGGACAGGTAATCCATCATCGCCTTGCTCCGGTCCATTCTGATCATCGTCCGGCTGTTCGTTGCCAATTGTTAGCGCCGTAAAAAGTGACGGGAAACAGTCGCCGCATCCTACCAGTAATCGATCCCAGACAAAGCTCCTATAGAGCGCCCAACGGCTGCTTAGTGCCGTACATTCACCCAAAATCCTCTCGACGTCTCTCGGATCCGGTCCCTGCTGTTCGGCAGCGCCGGTCGAGGCGTCCTCTTCTTGATTGCGCTTCTGAGACGTTCCGGCATAAGTAGCGAGTAGTGAGGAGGCGGCACTTGGGAGGTGGTGGGCGAGATTGTGTTGTGCAGAAGAAAGGGCGGCAAGAGACGTAGTCACTGCGCCTGTGGAAGACGAGCCCAGGGCGGGTGTCGAAGTCCCTTGTGCGTGGGTGGAGAGGTAGTGGATAGGGTTGAGAAGGTAGGTGAATTGAGACTGCTTTGTTTCGGATATCTATGCAGAACAAGGTGAGCGCGCGCAAACTCGTGTCATCCGACCGAACTTACCAGCCTGCCCACTCTGCGTTCCTCCTCCCAGCCTTCAACCAGACCCTTGACTCCCTTGTCACCCTCTGCCTGTAGCCGCCCGACAACGACGCGCATCTTGCCCTCGCCGTAATACTTTTCCACGACGGGTTGATGCTGATCGATGATGAGCGCGATTGATTCCAGGAGCGTTGTGAGATTGGTGATGTAGTACAAGGGCGAAGATGCTAGAGCGGAAACGATCAGCGCTCGGACGAGGAAAACTGCACTTTGGACCTACACCTAGTCGCATCCCCGGCAGCACCGGTAAACGCTCCACGGGTCTTGACCAACGTGACCACGAAATCAGCATACACGCCCAACCCTTGCTCCTCGGCGCCGATCATCGGAAAGAGACGAAAGAACCGACTGGTCCCTTGCTCGTCACGCGCTTCAGCGGCGGATCGGAACTGGGTCGCAAACGTGTTCAGGAGGGTCTCGCGCAGGGTGGCGAGTTGTGCGGGAGGTGGCGACGGGTCTGCGGGTGTCGGCTGCGATGTAAAGTCAGATTTCTAATCGAGCGCTGTCTGCGGACGGGACGTACAATCACACGAGCGGCGAATGCTCCGCCCGTGACGCCGTTCGGGATATCCATCGCGCGCTTGCAGGCCCTCGTGGCTGTTTCCCAGTCTTCCTTGGGGATCGCTTCGCGCATGGTTTGCAGGGCGTTCTGCCGGGGAAAGAGGTTAGCGGTGTGAGTCGTAGTGTGGTCGATAAGCGGAATCTTCGCGGAATAGCACGGTCCCAAGAGTCGAGCAACAAGGCGCGAAGGTATCGTACCGGAAGGCCACTAGTCCGCGAACAAGGACGAGCAGACACGCTTCGAGCGCTGCTCTTCCAAAGCGACTTGTCCCTTTCAGTCGCAAACACGACTTTCACATCGAGTAGTCTCTGTCCAGGCGGACCTAGCAAAAGACCGTCACCCCAGATACTTTCACAAACGTCGCAGATACCCGCAAAGTACCTCCAGCATTCGTCAAAGGTTTCACGTCGTCCCTGGCTACGCCACTAGGACTTGCCTCTCGACGGCGGTATCTCCTGCGCTTCTTCCAGGACTTGCATGTCGTTTGGAAAGCCGATCGGCAACCTATCCGTTTGGTATTGGAATTCCGCGATTCTGGTTGCGGAGTATCGAGTATTCGGAATCTCTGGTTCAGATGTCTCTTGTCGTCTATGGTCTGCGATGTCCCGGGGATTCACCTTGCGGCAGTGGAAGGAATCCTGCGGCGCGTACTATTCTCGTCCGTCCTTACGAGTCATTGCCTGCGGCGCGTACTACGCTCGTCCGTGATGCGACGGACTCGAAGAGTCATTGCTCGCGGCGCGTACTATTCTCGCTGCGCTCGGGAGACAGAGTCAAGCCAGCGGCGCGTTCTATTCTCGCTTCGCTCGGAGAAGTCGTAGAGTCCTAGCCTGCGGCGCGTACTACGCTCGTCCGTCCTGCGACGGACTCG